>JAFVLL020041508.1:0-52680 GCA_021397915.2 Tor tambroides | reverse complement strand
CGTAAATAACCGAACTGTGTGTGAACGTAACCGTATTAAGGACTCAAATACGGGATTGACAACCGTATTCTGCTGCTGTGTGAACGTGGCCATAATGATCTTCACATACTGTATGTCCAGCAGACAGTTATACTAAAATGCCTCATTCTTCTAGAATATAAAGATGCTTTCACAGTACATGACTGAACTGTGGGATCAACAAAAACAAATAAGACTGGTGCAATTCATTACAAAACAGAAAAGTTTGACAAAAAGTTGTTTTGATTTAAAAAAGTAACTGATCTGAGGTCTCTTTCCCACCCTCTCTTTCTCTCTGGGGACATTTTAAACTAAGGAAGTGACCAAAAAAAAACAGTCATCTTCAGTCTAAATTCTATCACACATAATTATAACAGGGTTACACAACTACAAACCCTTAAAGACGAGCAGAGAAAATTCATGAGAGCCTCTTTGTCAAGGGCTCCAGGAGGTGACAGGAAAAACTACGACAGCCTAAAGCTGGTGCCAAAAATTCAGTTACACTGGCCAATTACGTTAATTTGGTGTAAGGCATTTATCTCCAATGAATGGAATGAAAACAGTTAGATGTGCAGTCCCATTCAAATGCACTATTGCCCATATATCCACAGTATAACACACACACACACACACACCTGCAAAGATGGATTGAGATGCTTTTTCAGGATTCTCCATTTGAAAAATGAATAAATAAACTGAACAGCAGCTAATTATTAATGACAATAATAATAATAAATACATAATAACATGACATGTAGTCTTCAAAGTAAGCTTGGCTTTAAAAAGTATGAGAAAAAGAAAGAAGGAAAATAAAAACACATTAATAAGAATTAATAAGAAGTGAGAGGTCTATTAGTCTGCATTAACACTCCAAGACTTATTGCACAGATCTATTTTGACATAACAGATTTATTTTTTGTCACGTTATCAATTATTGCAAGTTCGTATTCAATTCCTAATTGAAATACAGTTGTCAAAAACGGCAAAATCTTATTCACAGCATGTTTATACTTGGTTGGTTATTATTTAAGGATTCACGAGTGTGCAGAACTGAGCTCATGCAAAAACACGAACGCGAAAACAGTGAACGCTGACTAACTTAAACGCCTCTCATTGGCCATTGCTTTCATGCAATCACTTGGCTAGAATGCTCAATACTTGGTATGGTACAGCTGAAAAAGCTGGTATTGTTACGTTTTTAAAATGTCAGTATCGACAAAGCAGAGCCAGAATGGTCTGCATATCACTAAACTCTAAAGCACCTCTACAGCACTGGAACAAAAAGCCACAATTTCAGCCAGACAACAGCTATTTTTAACACTCTAAGTGGAGAACTTCTGACTCTGAGAGAGAGGGAGTTAGTGGGTCAGCTCTTTTCAAATGTATGACCAGTAGGAAAAAGAGTCTGTGTCAGTCTTAAGAGAAAAAATTTAGGAGTCTTTTACTGCTGACCCAGATCAGCTGAATGTGTCACATAATAATAATAATTAAGATGACAAGAACAGAATCCAGCACTGACGCTAGAGAAACATAAGGCTAACGACAACACAGCTCAGGCATCAGTGTTGGCTTAGAATCGCGCAGCACAGATAATAAACTTTATGACTCTTGAAGTGGCCTAGTTTCATAAATAATGGAGCTGTGTGTGTGCAAGCTGTCCATACAGCATTACTCATGCTGAAAAACTGAAGGGAGTTACTGTAGGAGTCACTTAGTCTTTCAGAAAGGCTTATTAGAGGCAACAGGTTACTTTTCAGCGAGGCATTTTTAATTTCTCACTTTTTCCAAAAGTGATGTACATACATGGACCATGAAACAAACACAATATGTATGTGTGTGTGTGTGTGTGTGTATAAATAATCTGTATCTGGGAATTTATGCAAAAATGGTCTTACTCCATAAACAGGCCTAAAAGCGAAATCATGTTATAATATTTTGTCCCTCACCAAACACTTGCTGGTAGCTGTTGACTTCCATAGTATGTATTTCCATACTATGGATTCAATGGCTACCAGCAACTGTTTGGTTAGGGGGGAAAGGAAAGGGGAAGTGGTGTGTGGCCAAGTATCGGGACCCATACTTGGAATTTGTTCTCTGCATTTAACCCATCCAAGTGCATGCACACAGTAGTGAACATACACCCAGAGCAGTGGGCAGCCAATGTTTGGTGCCTTGCTCAAGGGTCTCACCTCAGTCGTGGTATTGAGGGTGGAGAGAGTGCTGGTTATTCACTCCCCCCACCTACAATCCCTGCCGGACCCAAGCCTCGAACCCACGACCTTTGGGTTACAAGTCCGACTCTCTATCCATTAGGCCACGGCTGCCCACTACTGGTTACTAACATTCCTTAGAATATCTTCTTTTGTTTCCTTAAATTACTTTAAAGGAATAATTCCCTTTATTACCCTCATGTCATTCCAAACCCATAAGACCTTCGTTCATCTTCGGAACACAAATTAAGATATTTTTGATGAAATCTGAGAGCTTTCTGACCCTGCATAGACAGCAATGCAACTACCATGTTCAAGGCCCAGAAAGGTAGTAAGGACATCGATAAAATAGTCCATGTGACACCAGTGCTTCAACCGTAATGTTATGAAGCTACAAGAACACTTTTTGCACAAAGAAAACAAAAATAACGACTTCATTCAACAATTTCTTCTCTTCCGTGTCAGTCTTCACCACACGTTCATGAGAGTATCAGGAATCACGCATGTGGTGCTGCTGATGCAGAAGCTGGTGTTCTGATGTAGAACTCAGATGCTCTGCACCTTGTTTACAAGCAGAAGAAGATGGACGCTGTACATAAAGCAGTCTTCATAAACATGAGACGATAACTTGCAATTGTTTGCCCAGCCTATGCGCAAAAAAAGTATTCTTGTAGCTTCATAAATTTAAGGTTGAACCACTGATGTCACATGGACTATTTTAACAAAGTCCTTACTACCTTTCTGGGCCTTGAACATGTCAGTTGCATTGCTTTCTACACAGGGTCAGAAAGCTCTCAGATTTCATCAAAAATATCTTAATTTGTGTTCTGAAGATGAACGAAGGTCTTACAGGTTTGGAACGACATGAGGCTGAGTAATTAATTTAATTTGAACTCTTACCTGTGATAGTTTCTGCATCTCTGCAAATCCTGAAAGCATCATTGGCAGTGGCCTCGCTTACATAATGCTCCTCCTGGTGGTCTGGAGCAGTGGTGGGTGGGTTCCAGAGGTGTTGGCAGTGAGGATAAGGGTTCCGGGGCGAGAGTGGGACAGGCAGGGCTGTGGCAGTGGCAGTGGGGGGAGATACTGTGGTGTCCAGCTTGGCTGCTTTTCACAGGTCAACCCCAGGAGCCATAGGGCAGCGCCCAGAGAGAACAGACCAATGGCTGTCTGGCAGATATGTGTCAGCTCTACATCAGCAAATCAAGAGCATCTCTGATAAGACAGATCTGGAAAAGAAGAGGAAGGTAAATAATGTAAATCCAGTTGTATTTTGTTGCCATTACCTTTAAACTTTTGTTGAAAATTGCACAATAACCACCAACGATTCTCAGGAAAGCTTTCAAATCAATACAACAATTCATTTAGCTAATAATGAATGAAACCAGCCTGCTCTCAGCACTAACTTCCATTCAATCAGTCCTGTGATTTAATGCTGTACTGGGATTAGCAGATAACCCCAAACCAACAGAGTGCTAGACAAAGCCATTAGGACTGCCATGTCTGCCAGAGCTGTACAATACAGCAATCAATCCCAGCTCTGGTCAACCAAGGCCACAACACAGCAGAACTCACTGTCAAAGCAGTGGAGTGCTAACAAAGACTACTGCTGATAAAGTTACAACTGAGCTTACTAAATGGATATGCCAGAGAAACATAATGTGTGTAATAAACATAAAAGCATGACGCAGTTTGTTGATGTTTCTCTGAATGGTCTAGAATGTTCAGGCACACACACCTAGTGTCAGAGCCAACACATACACAGATACACACACACACACACACACACACACACACAGAAACTGGCTTTAGAAGCTGTAAGTGAGTGTTTACATCCAAAAACCCACCCATAAGAATTACACTGATAATGCGTTACTAGACATTCATCCACCTAAAAATGATGTTCAAACTTTATAGATCAACTTTACAACCCAAATACCACACATTTTTTCTATTGAAGAATTGATTTAAGTGCTTTAACAACAAGACAGACATTTCTGCTTTTTAACCCCAATGAATACTTGCTCCTTAGACTTTAATTGTAAGTTCAATGAGGTAAACATCATTCCGTCTTTACTGTAGATTAAGTTGAACTTGTTTTAGTTAAAGGGACAGTTCACCTCAAAGTAAAAGTTCTTTCATCATTTACTTAACCTCATATCCTTCCAAACCTGTATGACTACTACTCGGAAAAGTAAAAAAGTCTCAGTGTTTTTTGGAAACAAATGGAAGTCAATGGTGACCAAAACTGTTTAGTTACCAACATTCTTCTTTGGTTACAAATATAAGTCTTACAGGAACAACATGAGGGAGTAAACGATGACAGATTTTTTTTTTTTTTTTTTTTTTTGTGAATTATCCCTTTCAAGGTCATCACACTTTAATCTTCAGTAAAATAAAACACTCAAAGAACTTCTAGCTACACCTTCTTAAAAATGGCTCTGGCAAACTTCAACAATTCCATTAGTGTTACAAAAAAGTGGAACTGTGATAACATTTCATTTCAGGCTAGACTGGAAGAATTAAAATGTGACTCATAGATTTCATTTCTGGCAGGAAACACACCCATAAGAGCAGATTTTTCCACACAGAAAACACTGGTGTCCATTCTTAGTCCTTTTTTTAATCACTGCCAATTATGAGCTCATATGTAATATGATGCCATGAGGAACATGACCATGACGGGGTACTCACTCAAGCTTACCATCTCCACAAACATATAGCCTTTCCTAATGATACTCAACAGTGCATCTTCCTGTGGAAATTCTCTCTGGAAACATGGCTTTTTCAATATAATGAATAATTTAGACTTTATTTGAGGGTTGCCTAATTCAGACTAGAATTCTGAATCCAAACTGAGTCCCTTTTAAGGTTCTGTAAATCAACAGTTTGACTCTTGATGAGGTGGTCAAACTTGGTGCAAAGATCAAGCACATGATTAACAGGTTAATGAACAAATGAGAACAGTTTATCTTCTGAATACCTAAAGGTGGCAGTAAAACTTGGACAGCTAGCTCTTACTCCAAATAGCATCACACTAATCACTGTAACACAAGCTGAGATCAGCTGAGACAAGTGAGGATTCTGGCTTTTATTCCAGCTTTCATGTATAAAAACCATATGAATATAGTAATCATTAATACTGAATAGGCTACATTCTGTGTTACCCAAAGTGCACATACAACACACTGTACTGAACGGAGTTCTTTTCTATATTATATTCCACTTAAGCTTAAACAAATGGGACAAAATTAGATGCATGTCAGTATATTGGATCTGTGCATTAGGTCTTAAAGTGACAGTGACAAAGAAACCTGCTGCTGTCTCTATTGTTAATGTGAATGAAAAAAAAAAACACACTCTTGGCTGAGGAATTTTTGCAGCTTTAATGAAAATTCATACAGTTTTATTTTTTACATTTGGTTATTCAATTCCTTACTTGAACGCTGTGGTTAATTGGGCCTACTGTACCTGTGCAGTTTATTTAAATAGTATCTTTTCTGTGTTGTATTTGTTCTATTGTTTATAATTTGTGTCGTTGCATTTTATTTAATTGTTTTATGTTTGTTATTAAAAATAAGAACAATAAAATATGATTTTTGTCATATTGCCCACCCCTACTTTGGCCTAAATGGTATGCCATTTTGTTTTATATTATGTTTTATCATAGTATAATAATTTTATATTTATAATAATATTTTATAATAATATTTATTATACTGCTTTAGTAACTGCAAAATAAACTGTTACAGTACAGATGGACGGTATACCATCTCTATACCAAGGGACTACCAAAATACTTTATCTAAGGCTTTTTTTGTGTAAAGTCACTATTCTGATGTTTCTACTTAAATATCAGATGTTGTGATCAGAAATATGTTATTTAATTTGTGTGTGAGAGCTGCCTGTTTTACCAGAAAGTCTTGGTCTTCATGTCCCTTACAATCAAAAATAAATAAATAAATAAATAAATAAAATTAAATACCTGTCAGGACAATAAGCAAAGCTATAACTGAATGAACTTCAGCATTACACTTTTGTGAGACAATTGTGTGATTTTCTTTTATTTGCTGTATACTGTATAATGTGCAGAAAGTGTGTTTCTAGTTCTAATAAAAGAGATTTTCAGATCTATGTGAGATTGTCAGTAAGATCCTTTGAGTTTGGCAACCGAACCAAGTGCTGCTTATATGGTAACCACACAATGCAGAAGAGATCTGAAGGAATCCTGTCACACAGACTTGACACAAAAAAACACATTTGACTTTCCAAATCCTCCTTGCCATTCCTGTCCAAAGGTAAAGTAAATGCATATTAATGCTTTAGCGTACTGACAATAATACTAACCCCTAAACCTGTCCCTAACAATACAATTGAAACCAAGAGGTTTTATTACCCCCCAAAATGTAATATTCTTATAAGAGCACAGAGTCATCCACGTGTCAGGAGTATTCTCATGACACCATCCGCCCGGGGCAGGTCTCGTGTTGCGGTCACATGAGCACTGCTCGCTGTAAAACAAGTGAATACAAGCTGCTCTAAAAACAGACCTGCCTCAACATGAGCAAATTATATTCACCTTAAAATCCAACATTAAGCAAAACAAAATACAGGATTACAGAAGCATTTTTTTGTGCCTGCAGCAACAGGATTCTGCTTGTTCATATCAGAGTAAATTCAACTCCTTTCAGGTCTGTCTTCAAGCGATTACACTTTTACAAAGAGGCATTGCCTAATCATGCTGACGGCAATGATTTCAAAGAATCGTACACGAATCCAAGAAACTGTGAATGGACTGACATTACATCATTATAAATCAACTGCCATGGGCAAGTATTGGCGCTCAAAACTTTTGTGCAAACTACTGCCACTATAATACTACCAAAAAGAAAATCCACTTTAATACCGATGCTGTAAATGTAGGGTTTGGAAACTTCTGAATTGTTTTCTATTTAGTCATGAATAATGAGGAATGATCCTTCACTGCACCTCCCTAAATGTCTTAATCAGATTGGCTGTTGTATTTTGCACTAAACAATGGCCTGGACCACCCTGTGGTTCTGCTGATTACACCATTCAGAGCAGCTCCTGCTGTAGAACAGCATGGGAATAGAATAAAACACAGCACTGCAGTGGAGTGGACTGCGTTGTTGCTCGAAAAGTTGAACATTTTTCAACTTCTGCTACAAGCAATGCCAGTGAGGCGGCGGACCAACAATTCAGTTCAGCAAAGCATGATGTCACCTATTTAAAGTAAACGAGAAGCGTTAATGCCAAAGCCATGTGTGAATGCACCGTAAAAGGCTATGCCATGGATTTTTTTATTGGTTTAATATGTTCCTTGGAGTTCATTGATAATGTTAATAAAGTCTTTTGCATAAACAACAAACACATATGGAAAAGTGATTATTTTCAACCCTCATGCTGACCCTCTTTCTGAAATTATCTGTTTTTAAGGGATACCTCCTTTAAGGCTTGTCAGTAAACGGCTATGGGCCAAATTGACTAAACAGGGCAAATTAGCGTTAGAGTGCAATTCCATAAAAGCGCCGGTGGGAGGGGAAAATTCTGTGTGTGATTTACTGACAATACGCACATTAAAGAACATAGATACAGCCAGATCATTTCCATAATGATCATTGAGCACTAATTCTTCACTGCGCATCTTTAGTAAATCCTGACAGTACTATTTTAACGCCAAACGACAGTTTGTGTTGGCACAAGCTGTTAGTAAATCTGGCTTATGGCTGTTATGATTGGCTAACATCATTGCATAGGAAATAGTATCAACACTGCTTGCTATTGTACACAAAGTAAGTGTTTTGAAAAAGTTATTCAAATAAAAACATTATTTACAGATAGAGCATTATGAAAATATTACTTTGGGTTTGAAACGTAGTCTCTATCAGAGCCAATACAATTGACTGCTTTCTCATTCAACAAAAATTTGACACTGTGCCTCGTTTACAAAACAGTCTACAGTCAAATGCTCTGAACAAACACATAATCCTCCAACACAATCTGGGATGCCAATAAAAATGAACCATCCGCTTGTTCCTGACTCTGGGATCCTTCTGAAGCCTGTACTGAGATGCTAATGAGCTGTTTAACCCAGATGCATTCTTTTACTCTTCCATTTATCCTGTTGTCGACAGATAAGAGTGTGTGGAGTACAACAACAAATTAACGGCATCCGCATACTGTACCTAGTGTAGACAGCGTCAGTGATTATAACGGGTTCTATTTGTTTTCACAACGCTCTTATACGGTGTAGACAAGTATCAGCCAATAAGAAACTGAACAGTGGGCGGGGTCTATGGTGCGAAGATGTATAACTTTTTGTTAAAGTCTTGCTCTAGAGACAGTCATATGCAAATGTATTTATATGTGATATCACAAATCCCACAATATCCAAATGAGGTGTTTTTGGAGAATTTATAATGAGAAGAATGTTTTTACACTATGAAACTTGCGTGATTTTTTGATGGTAGCTTCTGAAGGGCAGTACTAAATGTGACTGATCAAAAGTGACAGTAAAGACATGTGACAAAAGATAGTCAGTATTCCAATTCTATGTAAAAACAAAGGATCCGAATACATCCAGATTATAATCCAAACAAAACATGGCCAGCTGTGATAACTCCTAGCACACTGACCTTAAACCTGACACGTTTAGATTGAGAACACAGATTATGATAGTTATCTAAACATGATTACATAGTAAGAGATAAAAAAAATAATGCATTTTGTTTTCATCTGTCAGATTGCAATATGTCCAACATTTTTGTGATAGACTATGTCAAATCATGCTGTTTTTTAGTTTTTCTCTTGAATACCAGCCTTTCTATTAGAAAATGCCATTGTCATCTTTAAGCAATTTTTTTTCCCCCTATCATACTATATTCAGTCACTGTGTGAGCAATGGATTATATTCACCACAGCTCCCTTGAGGTGGCTCAATGGTTTGGTCTCCATTCAAAACCATTCTTCCACACCCTGCGGCCCAGACCCATCTCATGTTCTAAAGGGGTTATGTGATGCTTTTAACCTCTCGTCGGTCTATAAAGCTCGGCTATTAAGATCAGATGCAGGCAAATGAAAACACATCAAAGAATTGTGTATACTCAAAACAAAACACCTGCTGACTCAACAGGATCACAGATCAGATATGACGCCACATGCAGGTGTGATGAGTGGGAATTATAGTTCCCATGACAACCAGAAGATTGCATCTCCTCCATAACTGCTCACTGTTTCCGCTAAAATGTTGTTAGATAGGATAGGTTGTTTTTATAAGAAAAATAAAGACTCCAAGATTTCAGACTTTATCATTTTAGATGTTGATGATGTCCGGCTGGACACTCTGATCCCAATTCAGAAAACATTCCCAGGAGTCTCATGTCTGATGTCTAAACATGTGTTGGTTTAAGGAATATTTTGACTACAAAACAACCTCAAATTTTGCCTGCAACACAATGTTTTTAAAAGCAAAGATAATATTACTAAACAGTTATATTATAATAAAAAAAAAAACACAAACAAATGTAATAATGAAAAATTAGTAATTATGTTTTTTTAATCTATAGCAACTTCGAGTGATTCCCAAGAACACGTCTGAGACATATTTCTGCGGTGGCCGAGAGAGCTCAACGCGCTGCAAATAGAAAAAACATCTGCAAATTAAGAAAACAACTTCATCAATTTGACAACACACGCGCTACAAATGCTCACAACACAACCAAATAAAGAAATGCACTGCAAATACTCACAACACAACCAAACAAAGAAACGTGCTGCAAATACATTTTTTTTGGTTGTGTTGTGAGCATTTGCAGCACGTTTCTTTATTTGTTTGCGTTGTGAGCATTTACAGCACCTGCTGTCAAACTGATGATGTTTTCTTGATTTGCTGGTGCTTTTTCTATTTGCATGTGTATTTGCACCGTATATTTCACCCTAAAATATTTCACCAAAATTATTTAAAAATATATATTACAAAGAAAATGACCAAATATTTCAACCTAAAATTAAAAAAGTGACATATATAGTAATGTACTGTAAATCATCCTGTCTTGGCCCAACAATTTTCTTTTTATTTATAAATTAAATTTATAAATAATTTGATCAAATATTTCAAATACCCTAAAAGTTAAAAATAATAATAAAAAAAAGTTTAAAAAAATAAATTATGTAAATATATATTGCATAAATAAAATGACCCCAGTTTTTAGGATTATCAAGACATTTTGCATTGTGACATTTTTTTCATATAGTAATGTATAGTAAAAAAAAAATAAAAAAAAAATCACCCTGTCTGGACACAAATATTTTCTTTTATTAATAAAGTAAATAAGACTATCTTGAATAATTTAATTGATTTAAAATAAATCAATTATTGCAATTACAGCCATGGCCTATAAATGAAAGAAAATGACAATTTTAAATATATATATTTTTCTACATTACAGTAATATTACAGTTTTTTTAATTACAGTAATTAAAAGGTGCTTCACTGTCTTCATAATAACTATATTATTAGGTTTATGAGATTTATTGTATAACACAACAATATTCAATTTTCAGAAATTTAACTGAAACTCAAGCGGGAATCAATAATCTGCCCGACAGACAAACTAAAAGTCTGTTTCGGGAATATCATGTGACCTTTCAACACATTATCCACCAGCCATGTGCAGAAAGATGTCCATAAACTATTAATAACGTGACTACTCAGTTCACAGCAGAATCAACTGTTCCTTTATCCATAATGCTATAAAAGCTTTAATGCTCCAACAAAGTTTACCAAGTGAGACAGAGCCCTCAAACTCTGTCTCGGACAAGCAGTCTCGTCCTATTATGCTTCTAGGAAGGGGCCATGCGGGAGGCCACGGGGCAGGGGCTAAAGCCCTACCCCCTCCACACCCTCTCTCTTGACACAAAGGAGCACTCTTTGAGATAAATAGATAAGGCTCACTGTAGCTTATTAACCTCCATCACAATAGTTCCCCTCCTTGCTGCCTTAACTTGTCATTTTGCCACTCAATTTCCCAAGCATGCTGGTTCAACAAGCAAATGATGTGGAAAATATTTGCAAAATTCAACTCTCCTCCTCAAGCCTTTGTTGGCTTCCACTCAGGCCTTGTATTTCCCAACTGCTCAGAGAGAGAGAGAGAGAGGGTGGCGTGAATTCTGTGTTAGGTAATTTTTGCCAGGTTTTTGTGATTGGGAAAGAATCCACAGCGAAGCAGGATCTTTGGAAAACATGAATAAAGCTCTTTAGATACAGTAGAAACAACAGCTCTTCCAGTCAGTTTAACACAGATCTGGGCTTATTTCCTTCATTCATAACGTGACAGACAACACAAACATGAGGAGGCCTCGCGGTATTACAGAAAAAAAAAAATATTCCGATTGGATTACGGTTGCTAGGAGACCACTGTAAGTGACCTCAGTTGGATACTTGACTAAATAAATTCCTGATTTATTCAGCATGTATCTCTACAATCTCACAGATCTAATGGGTCTATTATCATCTCTTAAAGGAAATATACAAAGATAAGTGTTGACTAGATTATTTACCCAGAATTACTGATTAGATTTCCAAAATGTGTCATAATATCTTACAAATCTAAAGACCCTATAAGAGAAACGTAACAATTTTAAAACAAAATAATGAGGTAGATGGCCTAAAAAAAAAAAAAAAAAAAAATGCAAATACAAATGCAAAACTAGGATGATGTCATGTAGACTGACATTTAATAGTTAAGTTAATAGTTAAGTAAACACAGTAATACTGTGAAATGTTATTATATATATATATATTTTTTTTTTATGTAATTGTGTATGTGTGTATATTTATAGATACATTAGATACATTTAAGTCTTGTTCTTGAATATAAATTGAAAATAAAAAAAGTCAAATTTAAATATTTTGTAATACTGTAAACACCTTTACTGTTATGCTTGATAAATTTAATTCGTCCTTGCTGAATAAAAATATACATTAAAAAAAAAAACCCTAAAAAAAAAACCTTTGAATGGTAATGTATATGTGAGTGGTCTATGGTAATTCAGCTAAAACTCTTTAAATCATCTGAGAAGTAATGGAACTTGAACAGGAACAGGAAGTAAGCTCTATTAATAGCACATGACTGTATTTTTGCTGCGTTGCTATGACCTTACTTAGTTTATACATTTGTTAGCTACTTTGATAAAGCAAAAATTCCATCCAACCCGAAGTCTGGTGCATTAGTGTGCAGGTGTATATACAATTTGTGTGATAACTACCATCAGACAAATTACGATGCTGAAACAGACCCCAAAATGATATATGTTTGAAACGCCACAAATATAACAAGACTACACATACTAACCCAAATCCAATATCCTGCATTTTATCGCGTCCCGTTATACAGATGGCAGGTACAGCAGATAGTGGAAGAGGTCCGTCTAAGCGAACACTGAGTGACTCAGGAAGCTCAATTCCCTTTAGACTGAGATTCACAATGACGAGCAAAAGAAAGAGTATAGTTTCTTCAGAGGTAACATGTGCCCTTCATGAGACTGCAATCAAGAAAACAATGAGCACACAGATAAACTCTTTAAGAAAAATCAATTGAGTGCATGGTGGCCTTTCACCTCTCAGTGCTCTCCGTGCAGACAGGGGCATTATTATATTATTAAAAAGCAGCTCATTATTAAAAATGTAGATGTCTATCTACCAAACAGGTTATGGATAATTCTATAATCCGGGAATCCGGGAATCGGTGTGTGTGTCTGCTAATGGGCAAACAAATGGGTAAAAATGACAGTAACGTGGTACAAATATTGGATATTTAGGCAAAATATTGGATATTTAACTGCAAATGCATTTATCCTATTTTTACATTTAGATCACTTTTACCAACATTTAATGCTCACTTAAAGTCAATCTTTAAAAACATAGCTTTAATAACACTGATAAATGTAATCTTTAGCAAATTTTAAAATTAATATCAATTTTTCACATTGTTGTGATGTCTAAATTCACTTGTAGCATTTAAAATTACTTAGATCTTTTTTTGTGTCTAATTTCTAAACAGATTTATACCAAGGAGCACAAAACTGTAATATTTAACATTTATTTGTTATTGGTCAAAATTAAGTATTTATTGGCTTATAAATCACTAGAATTTGAATATTGGTGCATTACAAACGTACATGTCATTCAAAAGTACTTAATTTAATAACATCACTAAAAATGAAAAATAAATAAAAAACACTAAGTCAGAGAAGACAAGAGCAAAGAAAATATTCACATATCAGAAATTAAAAAAAGGTATAGAAAGATCAAGGCACTTCTTTTTTGTTAGTCTAATTATTATCAAATGCGAGTTGACACACCACTACCCAGGAAGCTATAGTTATTGTGAGTGAAAGAGAGCAGCCACATATTGACCTATCCTAACAAACCATACATCAATGGAAAGCTTATTTATTCAGCTTTCAGATGATGTATAAATCTCAATTTCAAAAAATTGATCCTTATGACTGATTTTGTGGTTCAGGGTCACATATGACTAAGCGTAACAAACTCGACTGTTACAGCATGAACTCAAGCACATGTGCTCATGAAAGCAAACCACACATGCAGAAACAAATAACCCTGGAGGAAAGCGTGCACTCATATGTCTCTCTGCACATGCTTTCTTGGTCTCTAGGGATAACCCAGCTGCCTGCGATTCATAAGACTTTGAAACAAAGTGAGACATTCTTATATTTGGGCATATGATGCTATATGAAGAAATTAGGGAAGAATGTAATCTGTGATTAGAAATCATGCACTTTCTGTTTCACTTCAGGTTCCTCAATACAAAACAGTGTACAGGAGCAGAGCATAAACAATGATATTCTTAAGTTTAGTACATGTGTGACATAGATTAAATCTCATCTGAGATCAGCAGAACTTCTGGATACAACCAGCTGTAAAAGTAACTTGATGCTTTATGAGACATGGCTGCCAGAACACTGTTTTTGTCAATTATTCAGTACATATTCAGCTGTTAACATTATAAATCAGTGGAATTCCTACAATATGACATCAGATATTTTTAGATCACTGACTTGCAAATAAACTTTTAAGCAGCATGTTATTGAACAGTAGTTTTGGGAATATTTATGTTTATGGGAGTCAACTGGGATATGTAAAATAGCATTTCACCTCTTCATCATGTTTATTTTTGCACGGGCAGTAACACTGTCCTCTTGATGGGCACATGACTCGTGTGATATCATCACCAAAATAGTAGGACGAAGGAGTTGTGAACTTTATTCCATGTGCTTGTATAGGGTATCACTATCATTTTCTCCACTACATTACCTAGAAAAACTAATTTTAGTTTCAGAAGTGCATGTTTTCCATCTGATGAGGTTCAATATATTGTCAAAAGCAAATCTGGACTCAGAACTTAAAAGTATAGACAAATGGAGGACAAGTTTTGCTACTCAGGTCAAATATGGTCACAGTTTCACCATGGGTTGGGTAACATGAATGAAATCAAATCTTAAATGTATTAAAGAAATCAGATTTACATAATCGGATTCTATAATCTGCTTGGGTTGTAGTGTGAGCTTATTAAAAGTTGCTTGCTTAAGTTTGTAGTTGGCTTTAAGTCAAGTAATAGGATAGCTGTTTCTCCACTCAGACAAAAAAAAATAAAATAAATAATTAAATAAAACAAGGCAGCTAATCTTCCAGCCTGTCCTACCTGAAAGGTGCAGTCCCTCAAAAACAAGCCAACAAAAAATGCTAGTCCAGCAAAGCAGCATCTAAACTTAAGGATGTGTCAAAAAACCGGCTTCATAAACGCGTGCAGCACGTTTGGCCATCTTTAGGCAAGTTCTGGTCAACTGTCTAGCTAGGCAGCTCACCAGATTTTGGGACACAGCCAAGAGGTGTAGGCTATTAGACAGTCTTCATACACAATGTTGGTCATTTGCAATGGCTAAACATATTTATCAAAGGCGACGTGTGTGTTTGTGTAGGATATATGGATGCATGATATCTTACCATAAGATGAAGGTTGTCCTTTAAGCCAAAGTAAATAGTCCAGATCAGATGCAGCTTTACTTGAAAAGTCGTTGAAGACAATCCTGTTTTTCCTAACCAGCTAGGTTTAAACCAAATTATTCGGTAGGCTATTTAACAGACAAACTTTTTTACGACGTATTTGACATTATTTCGTAATTATCCGAAAACAAAGCCAGTGATCCCCGGCTCCCTTTCAAAAGACCTGCTGTATGAAAAGTAGCACAGCGATCCTGCCCAGTTTGGTATTTCTGTTCTTTAGGAGATCTGAGCATCTGTAATTAACCTCAACGAAGATCTGGGCGAAAGAAGGACGAATAAAGAAGATGTGCTTTTCCCAATGCTAAGGACGTTATGATGCCCAGAATCTCATCCGAAAAGCCGGTATCACACGCTACACGATCTCCGCCCCAGTCATTAAACTGATCTCTCTCTCTCTCTCTCTCTCTCTCACCCTCTCTCTGAGCGTGACGCCACTCCCCATCCTCACTGTTGCTTTTGCAACTCTTTCACAGTTTAAAACATGTTGAAGACAGCGTGTTTGACTGTTTCTCCTCTTTTTATTCCCTCTCTTTATGATCAAATAGTGGGCATTCAATTTTAGTTTTAAAAACAGGCTAGTTTATTGGTATGATTGGTTTTGCATACACGCAGTGACAGAAAAACGGTACTAAATTTTAACTGCAAAATAAAATATAAAATAAAATGCAAAAGAATACAATCAAATAAACCTTCGGGATATCATTAATGAACACTTAAGTCTATTGTTCACACATAGGTTCCTTCCTCAGTATCGTAATTCATACTACAAAGCGAATTTGAATATATATGGTTACATAATAAACATTTAACAAAAAAAAATGCTTAAAAATAATGCAAACATTAAAAATGAAGAAGCAGGTGTATGTAACAGGATAAGATTCTGGTATTCAACCAATGGCGGGTGCTGCGGGTGCGCATGCTCAGTGGAACCCGTTTCCTAAACGCAACAATGCGTCCTCTTCCGTATCCTAGCAACGAGGAACCGTCCAATAGTAGGGGTGTAGGAATACCTCAAAGTTAAAAACAGATGAGAAAAAAGCATGTGGATATTTTATATTTTTACAAGTTTCACATTTTAATATGCATTTTATGTAAAATATAATAAAATTGTAATTAAAATTAGTATTTTTAAGTGGTTTGTTTTCATGACTGAGGTGACTTCCCCTCGTACAAGTTGGTTTCGCTTCTAATTTTGTGTCCATTTGTCAGTTGTCTACCGCGCGTTAGGAAACTTATGCAAAAGACAATTACCCCGTATTTAAGGCCAATATATTGTTACAAAATTACAAAAGACCCGTGAATTTTTTTAAAATATGGTGTTAGTCGCTGTGTGTCTGTAATATTGAACCGTTGTAGTGTCCCTATGGTCAGGAAGTTGTGTTAGTAGCTAGTGCTGTAAACTGCCAGTGAGCTCGAGCTCTCAGTCTCCCTTGAGTCTCAGGTGTGTTTGTGCGATTCTTATGCATCTGAAAACTGAATTTCAAAATTGCCATGTTTGTTTTAGCTTTAATGTTCATGCTTTTCGCCACTGCATAGATGGAAAACTTTATTTTGTACGAAGAGATCGGGAGAGGTAGCAGATCGGTGGTTTATAAGGGCAGAAGGAAAGGCAGCATACACTTCGTGGCCATCATCTGCAGTGACAAATCCAAGAGACCCGAACTAACAAACCATGTATGTACACAACATATTTGTTAAGATGTTTGTTTTGAGCAATGATTTTCATGCCATTTAAAGTGTTTGCCTTACACTGTACTCCTGTGTTTGATAAATGTCACATTGTCTCCACAGGTGAGACTTGCTCATGACATTAAGCATGACAATGTAGTGTCTTTTTATGAATGGTATGAAACCAGCAACCATCTGTGGCTGGTGGTGGAGATGTGCACAGGTGAGATGCAGAGTTATTATTGCAGTAAAATTAATGAATAAAGTTAACTGGAATAAACTAAAGTATTGAATACAAACTAAGGGGACATTATTCATTTGAATTTAGTTTAACATGATGTACTAAAATAACCAAAACTGAAACAAACAAACATAAATAAATATAAATAAATAAAAACTCTATAGACTTTTTTATAATAAAGACAAAAACAAACAAAAAAGACCACAACTTTAAATTAAAATAAAAACAAAACAAACAAACAAAAATACTAATTTAAAATATTAATAAAAACTAATTAAAAAATTAAACTAAACTACTAATAAAAAACTAAGTATTTCAGCGATACCAAAGTAACACTGGTGAGATCCCTAAAATTGTAATAAACATTTATCCGTGTACTAAGTATGCTTTAATCTCCTGTCTTGCTTATGTAGGTATTGAAATCTAATGCTTAGCTATGTTTTGATCATTTTGTTTGGCTTTACCTTTGTTGCAATTAAAATTTTTTTTTCTAGGTGGATCCCTGGCAGCACTGATCGCTCAAGATGAATGCCTGTCTGAGGAAGTAGTGCGCGAGTTTTCCATTGACCTGATGAAAGGTCTTAAATACATCCATGACTCTGGCATTGTTGTCTCGGATCTCACACCTGCAAAGGTATAAGTATCACACCTGTTAGGTAATATATGTTCATCCTGAGCTAGTGTATGTACAGTGTCACATTACATCCTAAACAGAGTTTAACAGTGAGCTGCTTGTTTTTTTTTGTGTGTAATCATTAATCAAAATAACTTTCTTCTCCCCCTCACAATGACTTCTCTTCTTTGATGACATGGGACAACAATCCCTCCCCTCCAGCAACCTGTCGCCATTAGATTTCCAGCAATTAGCAAACAACAAAAATTCAATCAATTCCTGATGGACAAAATCATCAACATCCTACTTTTTTTTTTTTTTTTTTGTGAAGCCTATTCACTCATTTTATTCAGCTGTCAAGAAAATATGGTGACAACTTTTGTTTTATGCTGACTTAGACTGTATTCTACCCGTAGCCACAGACTTCATGATACCACATTTTTAGGCTGTTCTATGCTTTAGTCCTTTAGTATGCACCACTTTGCCATCTTTCTATTTTCATTTGCCCTGTTATTTATCAAAATGTTTGTATTTAAGTTTTGTTTGGTTTTCTTATGTTTGTTTGTTTTTTTTCTACAAGCAATCTTGAGGTTAGAAAAGTGCTATATAAATAAAAGAACTACTCGTTGTTATTTAAACAAACCTTAAACTGCATGTGAGGACAAGGTTCAGTTTTTATGCTGCTAGTCTTCTTATTTTTGCTTTTCATTTTTGTTCAAAGCTCAGCTAATGTCACTGTGTATTCACATAGATTTTGTTGGATGGACCAGGAACTCTGAAGTACTCTAATTTCTGCCTGGCCAAAGCTCAAGGAGAAAGTCTGGAGGAGTTCTTCTCTCTTGTGATGGCAGAGGAGACGGGAGGTGGAGACAGCAAAGAAAACATTATATCTCCACGAAACATCAAGAACAGAATTAAAGGTTAGCAAGATGTATTACTTTCTAGCAATCATCTTTCTAATATGATCCAGATCTTCTATGAAGTTTTCAAATAGGCTGTAATGTCTGCACTTGTATGATTTGTCATAAGATGTTGCTTTGGTAGGTTCTCCTGTGTACTGTGCTCCTGAGGTGTTAAGAGGAGCAGACACCAGTGTCTGCAGTGACCTCTGGGCATTAGGCTGCATCCTATATGAGATGTTCACAGGTTATACATTTCATCTTAATCCACAGCTTTTACTTTCTGGTCAGATTCCTTTTTAATTTGAGTTCTCTGTCTCATTTTCTTTTTTTGTTTCCTAGGAAAACCACCTTTTGTCTCTGAGAGTATGACTGGTCTAGTTGATCTCATTTTAAATGAAGATCCTCCACCCCTAAGGCAAAAAGGTTTGACACCTCAACTTAAAGATATTGTACTGTTTTAAGTGTTCCTTTTATTAAACAACTAATGACATATTATTTTCTTTTTAAGAACCTGCTTTCTCACCGCCCAGTCCGGAGTTTGAGAGCCTAGTAATGGGTTTACTTCAGAAAGACCCTGTGAAAAGGTAAAACATTTATTTTACTCTTAAGTCTCTTCTTAGAGTTAAGGAAGTGTTAGTCCAATCATTTTTCTTGATTGTAGTCAGGAGGCTGTTATTCCTCTTTCTGAATGATAATCACTTTACTCATTACTTATGAATATGAGATTGACAGACACCAATAATCTTTGCAGCTCTTTAATTTCAAATAAATTATGCAATTCATAGTCTCAGACTTTTGCTCAGAGACCATGAATGATGTGACCTGCAATAAAAGCATTCATTACTTCCACACCATTGAACGTGTCACATTGCATTAGCACTGTAGCTTCATCTGTGAATCTCCTATATTACTGTCATCTGTAGGTTAAGCTGGGACCCTTTATTATCTCACTCATTCTGGAGGGAAGCATTTTCAGAGACTGTGGGAAAAGTGCAGGATGATGTCTCACTCATATCCAGGTATATTTGACAAATATTAATTTTGGTGCTCCTGACCTTGTGGCCCATGCCAAAAGCCCTTAAAGAGTCTGGTGTTTGTATATGTCTCTATAGAAGATCTTGAGCACAGATGCTCTCAGTCTAGTACTGATGCAGTGAGTGGGCAAACAGCCCTATGGCACACTTTATACACTGCCTGTGTGTTCAGCACAATGCCTTACACAATAAGCCTTTGTCCCACCCTAGAAAACACAATAAATGCAGGTTATAAAAAGCTTTCTCGGTGGTATTGGCGCTTCCTCCGCTGGGAACAGATCACATCTGTTTCATTTGTTCTAGATTCGTTCATTTTATGACTTCAGGACAGCTATGCACATAAGTTTGTTATTTTATTGCAATTAACTATGAAGAGGCAGAAGTTATTGATCATGTTTACATGTAGGTCAGGAAATGATGACATTAATTTGTGTATGTAGATGTTTTAAAACAAAGGAGATTGGTTGAATATAGTACACTGATAAGCTCCAGCAGATCTGATGAAGTCTGTAAGTGTGGAGCGGTGCTGACGTTGGGCTGTGATTGTGTTCTGGTGTCAGCTGCTGTGAGTGGGCCAAAACAAAGAGCGTTGTTATTTGACCAGGAGTCTGCATATTTAAAGAATGAGGAAGATTTTCCTTTTGGAAGGATTATGATCATTACATTGTCTTGTTCCTGTTCAGTACGGAACAAGACATTATTGGCCAGATTTACTAAACAGGGCAAATTAGCGTTAGAGCGCAATTCCATAAAAGCAGAGGGGAAAATTCTGCGTGGGATTTACTGACAATGCTCACATTAAAGAACACTGAAGCAGCCCGATCATTTCAGTAATGACCAGCGCAATCTACCAAGAGCAGCGCAAATTAGCGCCTGTTTTAAGCCATACTTTTGGGCATTAAATAATGACGCAAATATCAGTAATTTGACGAGCACGAACGTTAGTAAATCGCGTCGAATTATTCATTTTAATACTCACCTCCCATAAATTTTGTGTCTGAAAGGGAATCTCCTACAAATGCATATTCAATAAGGTCAGGCGCAAAAATAACTGTGTCCACGTCTTTTCAGTGCTAATTCTTCACTGCTCGTCTTTAGTAAATCCTGACAGTACTATTTTAACGCCAAAAGATGGTTTGTGCTGGCGCAAACTGTTAGTAAATCTGGCCATAAATGAGGGCACATTAAAGTGATCATAAATGACAGTAAGGAGTTACTTTTACAAAAATAAATAAATAGTAAGTAAATGCTGTTTTTTGAACTTTTTATTTATCATAGAATCAGCATATTAGAAAGATTTCTGAAGGATCATGTGGCACATTAAAGACATAATTGCTGAAAAGAAGTATTTCACATCATACATCATAGAAGTATTTTGTAAATAATATGTATTTTTTAAATAAAATAAATGTTTTAAATGTTTGCTATATTTTTTAAGCAAAATAAATGTTTATTTTGTTTCTTTTAATTTTCGGGGGTGAAATATGACCCATGTATTTATATCAGATGCACTGTTTAATATTATTTTTTTCTAGTGTCTTCTCAAATTGATAGGTTTTTGTTTGTTTGTTTGTTTGTTTGTTTGTTTTTCAGCCTACATTTGGCCCCTGTGTCTTCTCAGATGGCCGAAGAAGCCCAGACAGCACCTGCTGACCCAGCCAGCCCAAACTTCAGCAAGTCCTTCACATTAGGTAATGCAGCAGACATGAGAGTCAGCACGTCATGCCCCACTGCTACACACTGTGTCCCCTCAAAGGGCCTGTGGATTTTATGCTTATGGTTTTTGCATGTGTGGTCGGCAAGCACGTACACATGTGTGAGCCTGTGTACTCATGTTCAGTTTTCTTTGCTGTACAAATTATATTTATGTTCAGTATTAAATCACGAGCACGTATCCGTACACTCAAGGATTAGATTGTTCCTGGTTAATACCTCCATTGCATATTATCAGAGGGGAATATATGACAGAAGAGTGAGCTTATGTAACTGTGAATCAACTGAAACACTTGTGTACTGCACATCATGTTAAAACTTAATCTGTTAAAAAGGGCATCATTTAGAACAGTAGAACTACATTTGAGGGGAAATAAACAAACAAACAAACAAAAAAAACATGTCTTTAAACTTCCTGTTTTACAGCTTTTTACAGTGTTAACAAAGACAATAATTATACAAAAGAGTGCCAAAAAATACACTGAACAAAATTATAAATGCAACACTTTTGTTTTTGCCCCCGTTTTTCATGAGCAAATATTGTTCACAAATCTGTCTAAATCTGTGTTAGTGAGCACTTCTCCTTTGCCGAGATAATCCATCCACCTCACAGGTGTGGCATATCAAGATGCTGATTAGACAGCATG
Organism: Tor tambroides; assembly: GCA_021397915.2. NCBI lineage: Eukaryota > Metazoa > Chordata > Actinopteri > Cypriniformes > Cyprinidae > Tor > Tor tambroides. The sequence continues at coordinate 30,526 of JAFVLL020041508.1, read as the reverse complement.
ATTATTGCACAGATGTGCCTTAGGCTGGCCACAATAAAAGGCCACTCTAAGGCCACTCTAAAATGTGCAGTTTTATCACACAGCACAATGCCACAGATGTCTCAAGTTTTGAGGGAGCGTGCAATTGGCATACTGACTACAGAATGTCCACCAGAGCTGTTGCCCGTGAATTGAATGTTCATTTCTCTACCATAGGCTGTCTCCAAAGGATTTCAGAGAATTTGGCAGTACATCCAACCGGCCTCACAACCGCAGACCATGTGTAACCACACCAGCCCAAGACCTCCACATCCAGCATCCTCACCTCCAAGATCGTCTGAGACCAGCCACCCGGACAGCTGCTGCAACAATCGGTTTGCTTAACCAAAGAATTTCTGCACAAACTGTCAGAAACGGTCTCAGGGAAGCTCAACTGTATGCTCGTCGTCCTCATCGGGGTCTCGACCTGACTGCAGTTCGTCGTCGTAACCGACTTGAGCGACTTAACATTCGATGGCGTCTGGCACTTTGGAGAGGTGTTCTCTTCACGGATGAATCCCGGTTTTCACTGTACAGGGCAGATGGCAGACAGCGCGTATGGCATCGTGTGGGAGAGTGGTTTGCTGATGTCAACGTTGTGGATCGAGTGGCCCATGGTGGCGGTGGGGTTATGTATGGGCAGGCATATGTTATGGACAGCGAACACAGGTGCATTTTATTGATGGCATTTTGAATGCACAGAGATACTGTGATGAGATCCTGAGGCTCATTGTTGTGCCATTCATCCACGACCATCACCTCATGTTGCAGCAAGATAATGCACGGCCCATGTTGCAAGGATCTGTACACAGTTCCTGGAAGCTGAAAACATCCCAGTTCTTGCATGGCCAGCATACTCACCGGACATGTCACCCATTTAGCATGTTTGGGATGCGCTGGATCGGCGTATACGACAGCATGTTCCAGTTCCTGCCAATATCCAGCAACTTCACACAGCCAGTGAAGAGGAGTGGACAACCTGATCAACTCTATGCGAAGAAGATGTGTTGCACTGCGTGAGGCAAATGGTGGTCACACCAGATACTGACTGGTTTTCAGAAACCCCCTGACCCCCAATACAGTAAAACTGCACATTTTAAAGTGTCCTTTTATTGTGGCCAGCCTAAGGCACACCTGTGCAATAATCATGCTGTCTAATCAGCATCTTGATAATCCATCCACCTCACAGGTGTGGCATATCTCGGCAAAGGAGAAGTGCTCACTAACACAGATTTAGACAGATTTGTGAACAATATTTGAGAGAAACAGGCCTTTTGTGTACATAGAAAAAGTCTTAGATCTTTGAGTTCAGCTCATGAAAAATGGGGGCAAAAACAAAAGTGTTGCGTTTATAATTTTGTTCAGTGTACATACCTATTAAATAGCCTGCCATACAGATGAATTGGGTCTTAATTTGTTTTTCTAGATTTAACATAGGCATAAATAGCTTTCTTTCTTTATTTTAGGAGCGTGTTATTTTCATGATGCCTTTTTCAGATCTTTTCTTTGTGACGTTTTTGTATCATAGATAACGTGATAGAGTTTAGACCAAAGTCTGCGCTGGACATTGACACCAGAGAGGCGATTTTCCTCCTCAGGTACCTCAACTCACTCTCCTGTATTTTCGTTTATATATTTGATCTCGCACTCATTTCAGCACTTTAATACATGTGGATATGGATACTTCTGTGTTCTTCAGACATGTTTGTGAAGAATTAAATACAGTAAAATCAGAAGAACCAATTTCATTTTTTCCCTTTAATGTACACTGCCAATCAAACGGTTGGATACCTACTCTTTTTTTTTTTTTTTTGGTCAAAAAAAAAAGTTAAATAAAAATACTTTTTTATTTTAAAAATATATAAATTAGCGCTATTAATTGCATCCAAAGTAAAAGTTTTGGGTTACATGATAAATGTGTGTGTGTGTGTGTACTGTGTATATTTATTATGTATATATAAATACACGCACACATGCACATATATATTTAAGAAAAATGTTATGTTTAAATATTAAATATATTTATATATAATATAAATTATATGAATATAAATATATATGTGTAAATATATGATAATATTTTCAAAATATATACCGTATGTGTGTGTGTTTATATATACATAATAAAAATACACAGTACACACACATATATTATGTAAACAAAAACTTTTATTTTAGATGCGTTTAATCATGATTAATTGCGATTAATTGTTTGAGAGAACTAATATAAATACATTGATTTATCTATTTAAAAAGATAAATATTTATTTGTATGCTGGACAGTTGTTGGCTGTTTTTCCACCACTATCTGGTCCAACTCATTTATTAAAATTTTTAAATAAAATTAATTTTTAGTTTTGTAAAGAAATCTACAGTATATGTAGGCACAATTTATATTTGTCTACAAAACTACTTCCAAGCGTTTAGATGAAAGTTTTAAAATAATGAGAAACAAATTCAGTCAGGTGTGTGTAGACTTTTGGTTGTATGATATGTCATGAGGGTTCAATGCTAGTATCAGGATATTCTAGTATACTTCAGTAGTTTTTGTATCTCTGATCAAACAGCTCCAGACCAACTCCCAGAACAAGCAATACGGCTCGACAGACAGAAGACAAAGGCTCTGAAATTCAAGTGAGTTCACAAACAAAACCATACCGTCATCTCAAAAATGTATTTGGACCCTTAAGCCACACTTAAAACAGTATAATTTTCATTCCATTATATCAAAGTATCAAACCAAGTGGCATCTGCATAATAATGATTCTAGCTTTACTCAAAACTAACTTTACTATTCTAAGACAAACTTACAATGACTTTTAACAAAATAGTCCCACTGTAGTTTATAGTAACCACAGGTGTATTTTATCACATCAACAACCAGAAAGTGCCCAAATTCTTATTTAAATCCTAACAAACTAATTTTTGTGAAATGTTTTTGCGGTCTCTCTATATGACTGACTGCAATATAGTCCAAACTACAAGCATGCCCAAAAAGCCAATCAAAACCAGCAAAACATCACAGTAGAAAGCTCTGGGCCATTAATTAATTATTTATGCTTGTTCAACAGTTCATCTCAGGCTTGCTAGTGAACATGGTTGCAAATCTCTTTTGTTAAACCACAGCGCTATCTACTGGAAATATTCAACATTACAATTTGCCACTACCTCATTGTTATGCCCACACTGACAGGGTCCCTACTGCTCTATATTCCCTGAGCATGAGATATCCATTGAAGTTCACTTCACCTGACAGAATATGTTCATATGGAACATCCTGCAGTGTCATCACAGACAAAACTCCAACAGTGCATAGTAGAGAAATCTGAAGTGATGTAAATAAATAGAATATAAATGATCATACTTTCATTTAATATACTTTTGTATATAATACGTCCAAGTGCATTTAATGTAAAGTTATTCATTTAATTAATACAAGTTGTCATATTTAAGGATGCCAAACTGGGTGATTTTTTTTAAAATATGAAAACAAATGTAAGTTGGTCATATAAGATACAGTTTATGTTTGTTTTCATATTAAACATTACAACAGATATTTTTCACATTTATCACTTAGTTTAAAATAAATGTAATTTGGCATATGTATATTATCAGATATCACATTAAAAAAATTGTTTATTTTCATATATAATGCAACAGATAATTAGTTTAGTTTTACACTTTTAAATAAGGCAATTTAAATTAATTATATATATATATATATATATATATATATGTGTGTGTGTGTGTGTGCAGGGATTGAAATTAACTTTTTCACTCACCAGCCAATTTGGCTGCTCAATTTTTAAGTTACCGGCCATTCATAACTTCTACTAGCCAAAAAAAACAAACAAATAAACCAACAGCTTTAGGCTGTCTACACTGGACGTGACAAAGCGACCATTGCAAATCATTTTGTGTCAGTACTAAGGGTGTGCGATATTGACAAAAAATAATATCTCAATAGGCTATTTTCTGGGATTTTATCGATAAAGATAATTAGACGATATTTTGTTGAGTGTGTTATTGTGCTGATAAGGACTGCCATGGACAGCTGACTCCTACAGTTTTTGATATTCTTCATATTCTGTGTGGTCAGTTCACAGCAGTGATAGAAATTAATATTTTCCAATAAGTTTAAATTGATTTGAACCTTTTATGGGCATTTTTACCTTTATAAAGCCATTTTTCTAAAAGTGTGCATCATCTTTTGAGTCATATTCTTACATTTAATCAATCAATTATAATAATAATACATTTAGGCTGTTACTAAACAAATGAAATCAGTATCAATAAAATTCATCTTTGCAGAAGTTTATGGCATTTAGATGTATTTTCACATGTTAATGCAGCTTAGAGGGACATGGAATGCTTTAACCTGCAGTTACAAATGCATAAATAAAGTTTTGATATTTTAAATTAAATGTTGAATACTGATATTTGAAATTATTTAAAAATGAAAAGATACTTTAAATGTAAAATTAAACCTGCCAGCAGGTGGCAGTAAGTCACTGTTAATGAGTGAGCCATTGCGATTGAACCGAATCATTTAAACGTTGATTCATTCAGGAACGAAACACCATTATGTTGCTCAGCGCTGTGGCTGTGTTTGGAGTTATTTTTGTTGGCGAAAATAGAGCAAAAATGGCCAGTATGGTGTCTAAAACGTAAGTCTCTTTATATTAAAGGGATAGTTCACTTTGAAATTAAAAATTGATATCTATCAGCTTGTTTCAGTATATCTAGCATGTAGGTGTCTTTTTTCTTCAGTGAGATTCAATTTGATATTTTTAGTCAAAACCGCTTCTAGTCTGTCAGTAGACGGGCATAGGTCACTGCCTTCTATGGGGCAGGGAAAAGAACAGCACAGAGAAACTAAACAAACACTCCCCACAACCACACATTTGATGGGCCTGCCATAAACGTGAAAATGTTTGTGTGAGAAAACGAACAGGGTTTATATGAAGCACTTTTGTACACAACCATGTCCGCGGATCCGGTGTGACGTGTGTGCGCGCGCCCTGGCTTAGTCAAGCAAGCGCTGGAAAGCGCCAGAAGTGACGTTGCTGCCAGAGCGCGTGCACACACGTCACACACCGGATGCGCCCGCTAGCCCCGTTGTTGCCGGAGCGCCGGAGTGATCTCTCGCTGCCAGAGCGCGTGCAACACACTGGCCAGGAGACCGGATGCGCAGCAAGACTCAGATCACTTGGACATGGTTGTGTACAAGAGGTAAAAAACTATATAAATACTGTTCGTTTTCTCACACAAACTGCTTGTTTCGTGTCTTAGGCCATCAATGTGTAGTTACGATGGGGAATTGTTTAATTTGGATTTCTCTGTGCATGTTCTTTTTCCCTTTTATAGAGACAGTGACCTATACCTGCCATTATATGACTGACAGACTAGAACGGTTTGACCTAAAAATATCAAAATTGGATCTACTGAAGAAAAAAAGACACCTACATCTTGGATGCCCTTGGGGTAAGCTGATAGATATCAAATTTTAATTTCAAAGTTAACTATCCCTTTAACTTATTGTTTATTAAACTGTTGTATAAAACCAATATCACATTTGTAACCATGCTGATTTTTTAAGAAAAAAACGGCACTCTTCCTGTGATATTGATTAACTATATGAATGGATATAAATATATACATTTTCTGCCCTCTTATTTTGAATTATGTGATCATTCTTAATGCATATTAATAGACTGAATCATCCAGTGAAAGAACGCAGTCTAAATGCGCATGCGCACTAGTCTAACCAGACTTCATTATATGTGCACTCTGTAGGTGTGTTTTGTTTGGTTTTTGCAATATACTCAATAATGTTATGATGTCTCACGAGTTCAGTTTTTGCGCTAAATCTGCACAGATTTGGCTTGCATGAATTTCCCCAAGAAATTAATGAGTGTGAACATAACTTACGGAAAGTAACCCGCCAAATTGGCTAGTGATTTGATGACGTTACCTGCCACAGCTGATTTTTACCCGCATTTGGCAGGTTGGCGGGTGTTAATTTCAAACCCTGTGTGTGTGTGTATATATATATATATATATATATATATATATATATGTGTATATAATAAAAACAACAAAATATATGACAGTATTTTCTGTAAGATGGGTAAATTAGCCGATTTTGTTTAAATCATTGGTCTCAAACTCAATTCCTGGAGGGCCACAGCTCTGCACAGTTTAGCTCCAACCCTAATCAGACACATTTGTTCCAGCTAATCATGGTCTTCAGGATTACTAGAAACTTCCAAGCAGATGTGATTTGGAACTGGTTGGAGCTAAACTCTGTAGCGCTGTGGCCCTCCAGGAACTGAGTTTGAGACCACTGGTTTAAATGAAGGATTGCAGAAATGAGTACACCCTAGTTTTAATTCAGCAAATGTATAATATTCTAGTACTTAGTATGTCCTCCAGAACTTTAAGTATACTGCTCTGACCCTTCTTGGCACTGAGTGTACAAGTTCATGACAAATTTTCACATCTGTCGTGTTTAACTCCTGGAGGACGACCTCCTTAAATGCGCTGGTCTTTAATGGGGAGTTTTGCTCAGATCATCATACAGAATCCCCCACAGCTGCTCAAGAGTGTTGAGACTGAGTGTAATACATGTCCACTGAGGATTTTCACTTTAGGAGAATGAATATCTTCATTGTCATGTTGAAAAAAAAAAGCCCAATAATACTGGGAATGAGGGGAGGGTATCTTCTGTTTCAAATTTTTGTATTACATCACACAGTGGTGTGTGAATTTATGACAGCATTGATAAAGCACAATTCCCTCACACCTTCAGCACTCATTCAACCCTATATAAGAGATTTACTACCACTGAACGTCACTGTGGGTACCAAGCACTTCTCACTGTACTCCTCCTCTAGCAACAACAGAACATTTTGGATGCTTTTGGATCCGAAATGATTGACTTGGTCTCTTAAGACCAGAGTATGGATTGTCAGAAGACTCTATTTTGTAAATATGGGTCTTGGAAGAGGTTAAATGAGTTTATTTTTCTTTGGCTACAGTAGGTAATTCTAGTGGTGACAACAACCATGCATGTCACTTCTGCAGGCTGTGTCATACTCTGTGAGATAAAATGTCACTCTTTTCATAACTTTTGCCGGCTCTGAGACACTTGCATGTTATTTCTCCTGCTCATTTTCTAGCAAAAATTCATCACTAAATGAAAACAAAGTGAAGACCTGAATATTTAAGGAGCCTTGTCACAAGTCCATTGTTTCTGAATGTTGGTGCTACTTCTGCTATATTTTCACACTTAAAACAATAATTTGGCATTCCTCTTGTACCATTGTCCTCTTTTATGCTAAGAAATAAGTCACCTGGCAGTTCTCTCCCAAATGGTTCCACTGCTGCCAGCATTAAGTCTGAGTATGATTCAGTGGGCTATATAACACTTTTAATTGTCAGGAAATTACTTGTCTTTAAAAGTTTTGGTTCAATATACTTACCTGTTGATCAAAAATAGCCTTAAACCTATACACATTTTTTTTTTTTAGTAACTTTCAGGAGGGTGTACTCATTTTTGCAACACAACATTTTATCACTTTGATAAGAAAATCTTATTTTGCAGAATAATTTTGACATTCTTCTTTGGTAATTGATCAAGCAGGATTGTTGGAGATTATATCTCCAAAGAAAATTTGTTAAGTTTTAGAGGGGGTGTACTCATTTGCACTCAAGTGAAGTGAACTTCAATGGATATCCTTTGCTTAGCAAATAGGGAGCAGTGAACACTGCGTAGGGACCCTGTAAATCGAAACACTGCTCTTCAGATCTTGTCTTTTAACCCTAATTAAATGCACCTGAACCATTAATCAAGGTCTTCAGGATTACTAGGAAGTCCAGTAGACCAGGCAGATGCATTGGAGCAGGTTGGAGCTAATTTCTGCAGGAAGTTGTCCCACTAGGATCAGGATTGGATAAACTTGCTCTGAAATGATTGCTCACAGTGGTGGAGGTTTTGCTGAAGTTATGACACCAGTGTTAAATGGATGAAAGGAGTACTGTATGTTGTCTGTGTGCCCCGTAGGAATCCAGTGTTACGGTGGAGGAGCAGAGTGACATGAACGCCTGTATTAAATCCCTTTTATACACAGACAGTGACCTTGCAGTGACTCCCATCATGGATAACCCAAAGGTAAAGAGACCTTCAGGATTCAAACACATATGTATGAGGGACTTATTGTCTAAACTTTATGTCCCTATTCTAGTGTAAATATGACAGTGTTCTATCTAACCAAGACTGATGTTAGTTTGCCGCTCTGTTTTTAGATTTTAAAGACTTCTCCAGTTCGTTTTGACCCCAAAACGCTTTGTGTGCCAGCACATTCAGGTAAATGGGAAGATCTAGCTTTTTTTGATCACCTAAAATGAAAATAATTTTTTCATGAATCGTACTGATCTAGTTTTCAAGATAAGCTTACTGACTCGTTAACCGTTATGACTGGATTATTGTCCCAGAAGGAGCATTATCTTTTTGATTTAAGACATAAATTTAGGTCAGTTTAGGTCTGTTTCTCATACAAAGCTATAAAGCCTTCTGTATAATATTTTGTATGCAAATTTCTAAAGCATCTAAATTATCAACATGATCAGAACTTTGCTTTGATCGTAAAACAAAGCTTTTACTAAGACATATTATTGGGTATATAGTTATATAGAGTGATACACATATGTGACCCTGGACCACAAAACCAGTCATAAGTGTAGGATAGGATACTATTTGGCAGAGATACAACTATTTGAATATCTGGAATCTGAGGGTGCAAAAAAATCTAAATACTGAGAAAATTGCCTTTAAAGTTGTCCAAATTAAGTTCTTAGCAATGCATATTACTAATCAAAAATTATGTTTTGATATATTTATGGTAAGAAATTTACAAAATATCTTCATGGAACATGATCTTTACTTAATATTCTAATGATTTTTGGCATTAAAGAAAAATCAATAATTTTGACCCATACAATGTATTTTTGGCTATTGCTAAAAATATACCCCAGCAACTTAAGACTGGTTTTGTGGTCCAGGGTCGCATATGCATTTTATCTAAGTCAGGGGTGTCAAACTCAGTTCCTGGAGGGCCAGAGCCCTACAGAGTTTAGATGCAACCCTAATTAAACACAGCTGATCCAGCTCCTTCAGGCTTATTTGAAAACTACATGGTTTGTGTGTTGGAGCAGGGTTGGAACAACACTCTGCAGGGTTGTGGCTCTCCAGGAACTGAGTTTGACACCCCTGATCTAAGTGGTCTGCTGTACTGTTGTTAACATCTCATTCATTTTCATTGCAATCAGAATTTCACATTACTTTTTGGCCACATAAATTTTAGCGACTAGACCAAATTGCATATTTTGGCCTCTGAATATAAATGAGGTGTTTTTTACCTCCTTGAGTATGAGCTCCATATTCTTCTGTATCATACTATATGAGCCATAAAAGCCTGATGCGCTAAATATGATACTTAACAAAAAGACACATACATTTTAGATTTAGTCTAACAGCAATATAGTATGTTTTTGCATGTGAATTTAAAGGATTTGGGAAAATTGTCATTTATGCTTGTTTTACATTTGGTTGGGTTAAAAAAAAAAAATACACACGTTACACTAAATCTCTTCGTCTCTCTCTCTCTCTCTTAGCTGAACGGTTGTCGTGTCTGAACTCAGAAGACTGGTCTCAGTTCCTGCAACAGGTGTGTGCAGTTCTGGAGTCAGTAGACCGGGCCGGATCAGCCAATGCCACAGCACCACGCACTAAACTCAACCTGCTCTGTTACCTGTGCACTGTCTGTAACCACAGAGAGACGGCCACACGCCTCATACACTCCCAGCTGGTAAGGCGCATCTGAAACACAAGCTAGTAATGTACAGTCATATGGGCATTATCACAAAAACCATGACAGGATGACCAGGTATCATGTATAACCCCGATCTTGTGTCACACTGAAGGGGGTTACTTTGTGACAATGATCAGCTGACTTATGGTGCTGCATAGTACACAACTAATTACTGAATAAATAATAAATATAAAGACTTACCATGCAGATTTGAATTGTAATGATCTTACCAACACCAATACCAGCAACAATACAAACACCTCTCTTCTATTTTAGCTTACATCTTTTGCTATAATGTAACATTTGAATGTTCGGTAACACTTAATTTTACGGTTACACCTATTAGTTGCTTATTAGCATGCATATTACTAGAATATTAGCCATTTATTAGTGCAAATTATCACATATTAAATGCCTTATTCTACATCTCTAATCCTACCCAATACCTAAACTTAACAACTACCTTACTAACTATTAATAAGCAGCAAATTAAGAATTTATAGAGTTAATAGTTAACAAGTGTTACTGAATGTCCTTCTGTGTAATGATCAGAATCAAGAATTAGAGAAGCGTGCAATAATGAAATCAATATCATTAACCTTCTGGTTGTCTTAAATAACTTAAAATGAAGCACTACAACACACTCCCATTCTGTAACATTAGGCACGCAAAATCTTAAAGGGATGATTCACCCCAAAATGAAAATTCTGTCATCATTTACTCACCCTTATGTAATTCCGAACATTCATTTGTCTTCAAAACACAAATGACAATATTTTCAATGAAACCTTAGAGATTTATGCCTCTTCATCCCTTCTAAATTAAATCTGTTTATCATAGAAAGTGATTGTTTCTTCAGAAGACTTGGATTAAACTTGATTCAATTGAATTACTTTATCAATGTCTTCATGAACTTTTGGTAGTTTTGGTGGCGTGAACATTCAATGGAAAGACATAATTCTTCATTTGTTCTTCAAAGAAGTACGAATGTCATATGGGTTTGGAATATGAGGGTGAGTTAAATGATGACAAAATTTACCCAACAGCTGCTCTCACTGAAACAATTGTTTTATACACGCTCGTCACTTGTGTAATAAAAATATACTTAAAAGGACTTTTTAATCTGCAACCATTCCATGCAGTGCAAATCTCACTTTTCTTTTGCAATATTATAGAGAGGTTGAAAGTTTAGGTCATTTAATGAGGGAAGTTGAACAATAGTGTGTCCGCTGAGGAATGAGTGTCTGCTGCCGTCCTCGCCTCTGACTGAAAATGAGCTTCCTCTTCCTTAGCTCTCATAAATGGAAACTGTAATCAACTTAAGAAACTTAATAGATTTAGAACATGTTGGGTTTCAGTGGTACCTAAAGGTTCTGTATTTATACTGAAATTTTAAGCCAGTGTAAATTAAATAAGTAAAATTTCTATTTTGGATTTAAAGTATAATTTGAATGTATTAATTGTACAATTTAAGTATAATTTTTTTGCCACAGTAGCTTGTACACCAGTACATTCCTCCTCTGGCCACCAGGTGTCTCACCACCATTAGTGTTTCCATTTATCTCAGTGGCAACTGCTCAGGTTGAGCATCCCGGATGTAGGTTTTTTTTTTTCTGGAGCCAATCACCTGAGCCGTAAATGCCATGTGACCAATTATTTTGGAGTCAGAAAATAATTTCTTGATGTGATGACAACATTGATTGGGTAATGGCACACAAGCTCTCACCCAGCTCTTTTCTAGGGGTTGTCCTTAGCTGTGACATAAAATTGTGTTGTTAAGAGCCTGATTTAATGAAATATGAATATATTCTGAAAATTTCAAAATGTGAAACATTTTTTCTCTCTCTTTTTGACATAGTTCCCTGTGCTGGTTCAACAGATGCGACATGCCCCGAACTGGGATATGTAAGTGTTACAATTCCTCTGTATATAGTTCTGTTTTTCTTTTGATTTCACTTAATCGATCAAATACATTAGCTTCCAATTGAATTATTTACCATTATACAGTCAAAATTTCCTTCACACTTTTACTGGATCATAACTACAGTATTCTCGAATGACACTAATGGCGCCGGTCTTGGAGTGTCTGCTCAAAGAAATGCAGTCTCTCTCCTCTCAGTCCCTTTGGCTCTGAGTGGAAAGAATGATAGGCATGTGTCTCACTGGCCCCTCACAGGATTACAGCCTCTATCTCCACACTACAGTCACCAAGCAACGGACAGAACAATTTTAGTTTTAAATGACACTGAAAACCAGCATTAAACACAGCTCATTTAAGACTGAGATGTGGTGTGGTTAGACAGTATTGGAGGTTGTACGTTACAGTAATTTTACCACAAGGTGTGTGTTGCAATGGTGGTATAATTATATACAATACTGTTTAAATGTTTGGTTTCAGTACAATTTTTTTTTTTTTTAGATTTTGAATTTTTTTTTGTATTAGAAGTTTCTTATGCTTAATAAGGCTGTGTGTATTTGATGCAAAAATACAGTAAAACAGTGATATTGTAAAATTATTACAGTTTAAAATGACTGTTTTCTATTTCAGTGTATTTAAAAATGTAATTCACTCTTGTGACGGCAAAGCTGAATTTTCTGCAGGATTTTTAGATGAATAGAAATTTTGGTCACACTTTATTTTAAGGTCCAGTTCTCGCCATTAACAAACCATTAACTACGACTTTTGTCTCAATAAACTTGTAATCATTTGCTGCTTATTAATAGTTAGTAAGGTAGTTATTAAGTATAGGTATTGGGCAGGATTAGGGGTCATGCAGAATATGTGCTTTATAAGTACTAATAAACAGCCAATATGTTAATAATAGGCATGCTAATAAACAACTAATTAATAGTGATAATTGGTCCCTATACTAAAGTGTTACCGAAAGTTTAATTGAAAAAGAACAACATATAAATACTAACCCCAAAATTCTGAATGGTAGTGTATTTAAATGTATTAATAATAATTTAGATAAACAGTAATTTAATATATCAAAAACAAAAAGTGGATCCCATTGCAAAAAAGCCGTCAGGCCTGCTTGGGCTGATACGCCTGTCTTATAATAAAGGCTTTTTTACTTTGCTTGCTGTGTGATTGCCTGGATGTGAATAATTTTTATTTATTTATTTTTTTGCAATGGGATCCACTTTTTGTTATTGACATTTTGTTCACTCTCTGGAGCACCCGTAGTCTCGCTTGTGATTACCTTATGCACTCCTGGTCAAGTTTTTTTCTCTGAGTAATTTAATATAGTCAATAAATTTACACTGTTTGAGGTTGCTAAACTGAATAGTAATTGAGGATTTCAAGGATTTCAGAGTAAGAAAGTAAGTAGACCTCAAGAAAGAAAGATTGCATATAAGATGGAATAAAATGTCAGATTTCAATATCAGATTTTAACAAAACAGAACAGCTTTAATAAAACAAACAGCTGAATGAGAGCCATTTGATTGTTCAAATTTGTGTTTTAGAAGGAGCAAAGTGATGAGAGTGATTGGACTGATGGCCTCCCACTGCACAGAGCTCAGAGATGACGTTCCTGTCGCAGAGGTGAGATGTGTCTGTGTTTAAAGATGGACATTTTAACAAAACCTTTTTGAAAATACCGAGAGACACCAGCAGGTGTCACTGTAGCATTTCTGTATTTACTTTCACTCAGCTTCCACTCAGAGGAGAAAATACTAAACAAAAATCATTTCTCATCTCTCAATCCAAAGCACTTGAAATCCAGTAAAAGCCAGGTGAAATTAGCTTTTTACATCTCTATCTCAGCCTTTCCAAATACAAAGGACAAATATCTCATCCAAACAGGGTTATAAAAGCTTTCGCCAATCATCAAAGCGCTGCACAGACTCATTGTGGTTAATCATAAACAAATTCTTCCACCCCGATCCTTGATTTAACATGTTTGGCTTCCGTTCCTCTACGAACTTCTCTACCTCTTTGTTTATTTTGCAGTACCACCCAGACTCCGCGTGGACAGCGGCACAAAATGGCCGTCCCTCGTAATCTAGCAAGGCTGAGTTTTTGGGGTATTTCACACAATACAGGCTTAAACTTTGAAACTTCTCTCGACGGGTTCTTCTTTCTCGCTCTTCTGGGCTCAGTGGGTCGGTATTGAAGAAGTGCTCAGGGTGACGGACTCTTTCCCTGGTGCTCTACGGGGGTTCTGTGTCTGAGCGGCCAATCCTGTCATGGCGATTTCTTTCAGTGCTTCTCTTTGGCGAGAGAAGAGCAGAGCTGCTTTCTTACAGTTCTTCTGCACTCTAGAGGGCCTTCCTAGATAATACATTGAGTTAAAGGCTGGAATATACTACGCGACTTTAAAAATCTTAATAGATTTTAAAACACTAGGCTATTTTGTAAATGAGTTCAGAAGAAAACTCTGCTCATACACTAAATGATTTAGGATTACATACTACAGATGTTCAGATGTTCATCTCATTGCTAGGGCACACATGACATAAAAGAATGTATGTTCTAAAATCGGCTCAAAATATCGAAGGCTGCTGTTGTGCTATAGCACCAAAAAAAAAAATCAGATTTGCACACATATAAACACAAAATTCTGCACAAAATCCATTCTTTCACATCCATTCTGAGCTACTTCTAAATGTCTAAATCAGATACATATCTGATATCTGGAAATCTGACAGTAAGTCGAAACATGTCACCTGACACATTTAACTTTTCTTGTTTTTTCATGTCATATTATGTATTGTCCTTTTATTTAGGTGAAAAATTTACATGTCTCTGGAATGCTTGTCATGACTGGCCATTCTGAGATGTCTTATTCCCTGAAAACAACTGTCGTCAATAGCAGTTCTGAATAACATACCGCTCATCCGGGTATCTTAAGTCAGCACTTCTTTCATGTCTCTTGTATCACATCACAGACTCGCTCTCTCATTTCATACAAACACAGCTGCTGCCATCTTGTGTCTGTTATAGTTTTAATTATATTATTAATTTCAATAACTTAAGTATTAGTTAGTTATTAGTAAGTAATAGTAATAATTATTAATTACAATAATTAATAGTACTGTAATATTGTTGCTGTGTTGCCAGGACGTATTACCAGGACGATTGTTTTGTACACTGTAATGCATTATAAAATAATAAGCCGGTGAGATTTTAGAAGAGTTCCATCTGAAATCATTATCTCATTTCCCCATAATTATTTATGCGCTGAAAAGCAGTGTAATAAGTGGTATGATTGTTCCGTATCCCTTAAATGTTTGTCTAATGTTTGTTCATTCGTCTTGGCTACAAGACGATGGTTTCACTTTATTTTGATGGTCCCTTTAACACATTCTGTTGACTATAAGTAACACTGTACCTACAGATCTACTAACTGTGTTAGTAGAGTGTTAGTAGACTGTTAGGGTTAGAATAAGTTGACATGTTCTTGCAAACTTACTTATAGTCAGTAGCATGTCTGTTGGGTGACCATCACAATACACTTAGCAGGTACAGTATTATGCAGACAGTCTGCTAATAGTCTAATGAGAGTTAGTAGACATATAGGTGCAACGTTACTTATTGTCAACAGAATGTTCGAAAGAGACCATCAAAATAAAGTGTTACCAAGATGATTACTAGGAACTGTTTGTCTTCCCAAAGCTTTTTGTTTAGGGAGCTTATGAAATATTTCAGCTCAAATCAACATTTTGTGTCCAATTATTTACTTATGTGGGGCGTAGCCATGTAATAAGCATGATAATGTACATGTAGCCTGTTATTAGCGCAAAATAAACCCCTTCAGGTTGATACAACCCTGATCACCACTAGTGTTGTTTTTGGCAGCCTGTTTTAATTTTAGTTTTAGTCTAGTCTTTGTGTGAAGCTGTCATTTTAGTTTTTATTAGTTTTAGTCATGTTCATACTCCTTTTAGTCTAGTCAAGTTTTAGTCAACTAAAAGTCTGAGCATTTTAGTCTTATTTTAGTCAGAATTATCCATGACTATTTTCGTTTAATGAATGACGAAACTGATGACATTTTCTGGGTTTTAGTCAATGTTCGATGACATTTAATGCTTTAGTCAATGAAAATTGTATTTTAGTCTCTTTTTAGTAATGCAGTTCTATTTAAACTAGTCAATATAGAAAAAGGCCTAGTAGTATAGACGTAAACTAAAATTCTTTTTTAGCCAAACCTATTTCAAACAAGGTTATCTTATTATATTATTGTTACCTTATAGGACTCAAGAATACATCCATTCCAGACACGGAAGACGTTTGATTTGAATTTACAACATTTATTTTACCAACTAAACATGTTAGAAGTACACACGCATACATTTTCTCCCAAAGACGAACCGGCCGGCCGTCAGCCATCGGTACTGGTTGTTGCCGTTTTCTAAATAATGCCGCGACTCCCGCGAGTGGGGCTTGGGGAGACGTCAGCTTTTGCGTCTGCGCAGCACCCAGATGCAGCCGCTGAAGCGAGACACAGGAAACAGAAATACTGCAAAATAATAATAATAATAATAACGCAACTAAACGAGACGAAATAACGTTATAACATTTCGTTTCGTCTCGTTTTCGTCAACGAAAAAGACATTTTAGCATAGTTTTTATTTTGTAAAGCACATTTAGTCTCGTTTTTATTCGTTAACAATATTGCATTATACATTTAGTTATAGTCATCGTCACATGACCAGCATTTACGTCTCGTCTCGTCTCGTCTCGTTTTCGTCACGTGATAAAGGTTCGTTGACGACGATATTTAGTCATAATTTTCGTTGACGAAAGCAACACTAATCACCACTTCAGGGTGATCCCTCTGTCAGGGTTTATTCTGCAGTAACAACTGGCTGAATGTACATTATCCCAAATGTAAGACATTGCGCACACAGAAACAATCAGGAGCACAGAAACTTGTTTTGAAATGCTGCCCTCCGTGAATTTTATAAACAAATTGGCTTCACTACTGGGGGGTGGGGGGTGGAAAAAAACAAACATTTTTGGTGATAATGTTGCTGTCATTTATTTTTTTTTAAATAAGATTCATTCAAATAAGCTTTATTTTTCTGCTCTACTTTATTTAACCTCAGAATTCTAAATCTAATTACCTCTATGTAAAATAACTAATTAAAAAATTACTTTTTTTTTTTATTCCCTTCAGTCAAAATTTGTGCTGCAAAATCATTGTATAATTGTACAATGTATAAATTACAATGTAATTTATATAAAGTTTCAAAACCCGAGGATTAACCATGTCTTCTGAAAGCCATCACCAATGGAATCATTCTAGTTTGGGCAGGAATTAATATAAATATAGATACTAAGCCATGCCTTAAGTGAATGTAAACAGGTGAGACAAAAATCAGATACGGTCAAAAGATTGGATCTGTGCATTGAGCCTTTCATTGTATAAGTAAATGCGGGCAAGCATGTTTGATTTCATGAAGCTAAACAGTCAGAGTCTGCTTGTTTTCTGTGCAACTGGTCAACTGCAAACTGTAGCGAAAGAGTTGTGTAGTGTATTCCAGCCTTAATTGTACATTATTTCTTGAGAAATTTATTCTAAAATAAGTCCCAATATGGATTTTGAGCTGTAATGAGTGTTGTTTGTGCGAGCTGGAAGGTTTGCAATAAGAGGACCCTCTTAGGTAAGTTTCACCCATAGGCAGTATCCATCATCTAAAAGAAACTTGGGCTAATTCGTCGTCATGGCAACGATAAAAGCCTCTATAAATAGAAATGTCGCACAGGGGCTTGATACAGGAGGAAGGAAATTACAGAATTACAAGTAGAGCAGAAAAGTCTCCTCTCAGGAAAAGTTTCTTTTGCTTTGCTTTTTTTGCATTCTTTCTCTTTCTGCAACCCCCCCATAACACTTGGTCGTTCTCCCTCTGACGTTTGGTTAGCTCTCTAATCCTCCCTGAAACCCTCAGTGTCTGTGTTCGCCATGAATACTTGAGCACTAGTCTAATGAAGTGGTAAATTAATCATTGTCCTTGGCACCGGCAATCCCCCGTGCCCCTAGCCTAAATTCACAGTTACTCTCAGAAGAGCCTAACAGTGTTTCCCCTGACCAATCCCATTACACACTGCTAAGAATTACAGCCGAGCCATCTGAAGGAGGTACCACAGGGATGAGTCGGTTTGATTTTTTTTTTTTTTTTTTTTTCCCCACTTCTTTATTTATTTGATGGTAAACCATTTTCTGGAAAGTCATTTTAAAGTTACTTCTGCCATATATATTTCATAGAGAAATGTATTAAAAATCCAGATTCTGTCAGTGCATAAAGGCATCGCCATCTGCAGCGCCTTGTGCCGGAGGGAGTGAATATTTCAGAGTTGAATTTTAAGTGGCACACAAGAGTATCGGTGTGATTGGAAACTAGCGAGAGAGTATCAAGGGCACTCTGTTTCTCCCTCGCTCTGCCCGCTGGACGTAAGACACAGTTTGACTGCATTTGTCTGACTGACTCAGGGAATAATATTGATTCTCTGAGCTTCAGTTGATCAGATCTGCATCTCATGGTTACTCCCCACTTCTTGTGTCCTTTGTCTTTTCCGCTGTCGATATTGTTGTTAGGATTATGAATTTTAAATATGTTTTTTGTTGTGACGCTATTCTCATTCGAGGTCTACAAAGTCAAAAGATTGGTTAAGTTGGAATATGTCCAGACAAACTCTTAATGTGAGTTTAAGTGATTTACATTTTTTTTTTCCCTTTCACTTTTTAGTTTGTTGAAGAGAGAAAATATGCTGGCTGATAAAATTCTCCACTCATTCAATTACTCCGACATTATGTTTGCAATTTTAGAGAGATTTCAGAAACTGATTGAAATGAGGTAGGAATTGCGTGAACACACATTTGCACACTTCAGTGGATATTGATTCAGATTAACTTTGGTAGTTTCTTCATACACAGAGCTACTCACTAGATAAACGGGACACTAGACAAAGAAACACTAGACAAAGAGATTGTAGTATGTGATTCTCTTAGTCAAGGGATGATCTGGCAGTCTTCATGAACTTATTGTATCCGGTTTATATAATAATACAGAAGTCATTATAGAAGGAATGATGTTTTATCCAAAAGAGATCAATTAAAGATTTACTGTATATCAATAGACATTTCATTTTGTGTCTTTCTGGACACTCAGTTTTGGTTCTTATGTTACTTTCTTTATTTTGCCATGCAGAATTTCTCCACGATTCAGATTAATATGTCAAATCAGTATAATATAATATAATATTATAATAAACTTTATAATATAATAAGGCATCACATGATTAAATAACACAAATTTAAGTATGGGAATTATATTGTGACAAAAATAAATGAATACAAATCTTAATCAAGGGTCTGGGGCCTACTGTAGGGGGCGTCACAAACAAATAAATAAGTATTATTCTATAGTACATTATAAATAAAATAATATCTATAATATATAATACAGCAGGTATTCATATTTCGTGAACTTTTTTTGTCTTTAAGACGAAGCAGAATTCCAACAGTTTTGGAAAACCTGGATATATGAGGAAGCCTCTTTTTTTTTTAATACTAAATCATGTACAACTGGAAAAAGTCATGTGGGCTTAAAAAATTGTTGTGGGGGCCTAAATACAAAAAGGTTGAGAATTGCTGCTTTAGAATACTCTGCACACTCTCAACGTTCTTTTAAACAACTTTTTAAAACGAGTTTGGAAGGAGTTCTTCTATATGCTGCATGGGAACTTGTTTGTTGCTTTCCCTTCGCTATACGGTCCAAAAATCAATTTCAATAGATTATTTAATTAATAATATTGGTTTTGTGTGGAAATTCATTATAGACTTATATTTGTCAGCAAAACTCATTTCAAACATGTAAACCTAATCCTTTAGGTCTGAAGTCATGAAAGATCAAAATAAATATGTATTCACTCAGGTGTGTCCAGAATTGACTGGTAGGAAACATACATTAAATTGAATGCTCTCAAAGTTTGTTTACCAGCACAGTTGTAATCGAGTTACAATGCTGCTTTTTTTTTTTTTTTTTTTTTTTTGGATAGTTGAGCTACAGTATTAATCTGTCTGTCCGAGTAACTGAATAAATGATACATATTGGTAGAGTAATTTGCTTGTAATGTGCCTGTTGAGCATTGCCTCACTTTTTTTGGGTGCAAGTGCATCACTTTAACATGGTAGTCAGATTAACATTGGAAAAAAATGGAAAAAAATAAAATAAAATAAAAATTATATATATATATATATATATATATATATATATATATATATATATATATATATATATATATATATATATTTTTTTATTTTTTTATTTTTTTTCAGAAGTTTGAGATAGATAGATTTTCAAAAATATACTATATAATATATTGCAAAAAGAAAATGTTATTTCTGGATATAACAGACAGACTGAGTTTCATTTTACTCCCGAAAATGTAAAACATCCTAATGAGATGTATTAATTAATATGCAAGGCATGACAAAGTGACATTAGTGACATCAAACACAGGCGTTTTACCATGAAGTTGATCAGAGCTAATGGACTGCAGATATATACACAGAGACAGCTGTTCCTTAAACATAAAACCCTATTAAAGTGCAAATCATGACTAGAACAAGGAGATTAAACATATAAAACTAAGAGAGAGAGAGAGAGTTTTGGATTAGCTTTGTTTGTATTAAGGATAAGATTGCTTTTCAGTGGTACAGTGCAGCATTAATTATGTGTAATGCACATCTTTGATAATGAGCCAACTAGACCTCAGGATCCAGCTCAGTCTCTTCAGTCTTGCGTTCCTGGATTCTTAGCTTAAAAACCCATACTTGATTTCAGGCCAGAGGACTGCTCCACAGTCTTCTCCAGCATGCCACCTCTGTACCGCCTAAACCTTCTAATACCCAGCTTGTCACACATGCTATGTGTGTGTGAGTGTCGACGATAATGATGTTTTCTAAAGCAGGATAGCATGTGTATGTGTGTTTATGTGCGTGTGGATAATAGCAGCATACTCTAGAAGGGAATTTGTGTGTGTGTTTGTTGATGATAATGATACGTTCTAGAGCAGGAATTACTTTGCATGTGTGGCTGAGTAAGACAGCTTAGCCTTGTTTGTTTCTTCCAGTGTAACAGGAATCATCACTGCACGTCTCTCGCTGCCAAGACTCATCAAACACAGCCGCCAACAACTGTTCCCTGCAAAGTCATTACTTATGAGACTTTAACCATCACAGGGCCAAAAGTTCTACACAGGGCATTTGCATAGCACCCTACTAAGCGAACGACTGCAGAGAGAGAAGCATATATACTTACTCATCTGAGCATTCAGAGAGACAGAAGATAATAAAATGCTAATGCTTAAGGCCAGAGATCTGTGGATGAGACCTGTTTTTAAAAACATAGACCAAATATATATATATATATGTATATATATAAATCCTGCCCAGTGTTTTGTTGGAAATATAAACACAGGAAACAAAACTCACCCACATGTCATATTAAAAACACAGTTTTTCTTTAATCATTGGAATACAAATGGCGATGTTTTTAATGTTCTTTCATCTTTTTTGTCCATCCATTGAAAGTCTAAAAACCAAAAGTCTCAACCTTTCAAAAGTTCATAAAGTTTTTTAATAATACATTTGGATCAAGCTGTTTCATTAATTATGTCTTCTGAAGAGACAGTCACTTTGTATGAGATTTTGAGTAGGAGTATGAGAGTACAGATTTTGTTCACATGGAAACGTTGATCACGCACATACATAGAGCACATCTAATATGATAAATGACAGCTCAAGTGTGCTTACTTGTGAACGTGAATTTTGGGTGAGCTGTACATTTCATTAATTTAGATTGTTTATAAATAAAACTGTTTATTAGCCACAGACATCAAATTTGTGTGTTTGGGTTGTTCCTCAGGCAGTGGCCATGTTCACAGAACTGATCCGAGAGAACTTCAGAAGCAGCAAATTGAAGCAATGCTTGATTCCACCCCTGGGGGAGCTGCTGTACCTCATTGCTACACAGGTATACAATACAATACAATAAAATATAAATATGTGAATAATAAATTATTTATATAATAGTGATTTTTGGGACTGTGTGATGGTGTGAATTTTATATATTGTATGATGTAATGGCACCTTTTTTTTAATTGGATAAGCCTTGAATTGCTAACATATATAAAATGATGTTCCAGACAATATTCAGAAGGAGTTGCAAAATGTATCTGCAGTTGTGTTTTCAATTTGTGGATGCATACGTTGAAACATAATGCTGACGCATTTGTGTTTCCATTTTCTTTTCGGAGTGTCGGAGCGTTTCGGAGTGTGCCTTCCTTGTTGGAAGAGGCTATTTACACTAACTCCGCCCACCAACGTGTAGTTGGGCTAGTCAACACTACAAAAGACATTTATCAAAAACAGTTCCAGTGCCATAAATGGTAAAGCGCTTGACTCATTCTTTATGACACGAGCGACATGAGTTTGAATCTGCCTTTTGCCGAACTCGTTCTTCTTCCTATTCACATCTCTTTTCACATTGGAAATGGATTTATTTTCAATAAAAATGAAGGAAATAATCGAAAAGTAAAAAAAAAAAAAAAAAAGTATCGGGTAGGTGTAGGTAGGGCTTTATTGTCCCAATAAGGCAGCATCCATTTAATAATTCTAATAAAAATCATAATTTATACTAGGGCTGCTCTCAACTAAAGATTTTTCTGGTCGACTAATAGGCGTTCATTATAAGTGATTAGTCGACTAATCATATGTTTAAATTAATAAACCATATAATTCATAATAATGATCCTTTAATTGCCTATAGCCTATCAATGCTCAAATGCAGGCATGAAGCTTGCCACAGCACACTGGCAGAAGTAATGATTATGAATTCATCAGGAAAAAAAAACAGCAAGAAGACTGCCTTAGCATTTATAAATCATTGAAAAGTGTTTTTTGTATTTTTGGCTGCAATAATGAAGTCAACAACACTGACTCGTCATCTCTACAGTGGACATGCACGTTTCATACAGATTACATAATCTGAAAATATTTGTTTTCCATTTGAACTGGTTCATTTAAAAGTAGACATTTTCTATAGATATATTTTAGGAGTGTCTATTTGCACTTTGCCGAACTTTTTTTCCCTCCCTTTTCAAATCTCATATCACATCGGAAAGGCATTTATTTTCAATAAAAATGAAGGAAATAATCAAAAAGTTGAAAATAAAGTATCAGGTAGGGTTAGAGTAGATGTAGGGAGGGCTTTATAGTCCCAATAAGGTGGCATCCAATTAATAATTTGAATTAAAATTATAATTTACACTCAATACGTTATTATTGCATACTGTTTTATAATGTACTACAATACAGAGGTGCAGATAATTCCCACTATTTGCAATAAGTAGTATAAATAGCAGAAAATCCTGCTATTTTAACTTAGTGTAAATAGCATATCGTTGAAAAATGCTGCTATTTTGACTTAGTGTAAATAGAATCCATTGCTGTTTGCACTTACAGTAGTGTAAATAGCATCCATCGATGGTATTTACACTAAGTCAAAATAGCAGCATTTTTTTAATGATACGCTATTTACACTGTTAAAATAGCACGATGTGCTATTACACTAATGTAAATAGCTGCTGCCATATACCTTTCTTGTCTGTGAGGCAATCATGGCCTCCTTTTTTTTTTTTTTTTTTTTTTTTTGACTCTCTCAAGTTCACAGAGACCTAGATGGCAGAAAGCACACCCTGTTTGATTTCATTATTTTACAAAAGCACAATGTTTTATTGTTATTGTGAGTGCACACAAATAAAAGTAGACCTTTCATTCGAAAGATGTATTACTCTTATCTGTATGACCAAAAAGTTAAATGCAAATGATCGCACCGACTCTTCCAAGTTAACTGTCATGCAGTGAGTGCTCTACTGTTCAGCTTTCACACTCTGCACAAACACTTCAATAGCGCACATTTTTGTAGGTTAATGTTAGAGTGAGAGGCCATATAATGTTGCTGCTACTTACATATTTCAGATGACAAGGCATATTTGAGGTTGATGATTGAAATGAACATTTGCATGTCCTGACCGATGTACTATAATTACCACATAGACCAGCTGTTAATAATCTGTCCGTCACGGACTACGTGACTTCGCCACTTCCTGTGGATTTTTTTCTGCAATTAAGCGACTAATGAAATTTTGATTGACCTCTTCTGGTTGACTAACGGTTAGTCAACTATTAGGGGACAGCCTTAATTTACACTCAATACGTTATAATTGCATGCTGTTTTATAATGTACTACAATACTGAGGTGCAGATATTTGCCACTATTTGCAATAAGTGGTATAAATAGCAGAAAATACTGCTATTTTTACACTTAGTGCAAATAGCCACTGCCTTTTCTTTTCTGTGTAATATGTCTGCCAAATTTTAAACACAAAAGACACAAAGTCCAATTGCAGTTGCATTTCCAATGTCTTACGAGTTATGACCCTGTCATTTTGGAATAGCAATAGAAAATCACCCATTTGCTATTTCTCCACGTCCTGCTCCAACCCTCACAAAATTCAAATGGAATCGCAATCCCCTTTGCATTTGCATTTCCAATGCCTAACACAGTCAACTGTCAATCAGTCTTGAGGGTAGAGTTTATTGATATAGTCGGAAAGTATGCTACACCCACTACTGGTGGAAAATGAAGCACTGTTATTCGTTCCTATGAGGAAAATGGGGAATTCGGCTATATTTGCAATAAAAACATTCCCTTTTTTCCCCACTTCAAACAAAGTCAAGAATCCATTTTTTTATGTTCACCGGTCAACCAGAAAAAAAGAAGCATAAAGAAAACTGCTGTCACATGCAGTGGGCAATGGGTCATATAGTGGAAGCAGAGTTAATAGTTTCATAATTATTAAATACTTACTAAATTATTAAAATTCTTCAGTTTTGTAATGACAGTTAACAAACCCCAAATCATAATATCAAATTACTTATGTTCCTGATTCTGTAACTAACCGTTTTTCTTGCAGAGATGTGCTTCCCTGAGAATATTTCCATTCTAACAAATTAAAAAAATTGGTCCCACTTTATATTAAGTGGCCTTAATGACTATGTACTTACATTTAAATTAATCATTTAGTGCAATGCACTTATTGTGTACATGCATGTTTTTACATTGTACTTATATTTTAAAAATACATGCATGTAATTACACCTGTAATTAATTTCTGTAATTACATTTATAATTACACTGTTGACCTATCCCTTAGACCTTAACCTAAACTTAAACCTACCCATACCACCAAACCTGTCCATAACCTTACCCATATCCCACCTCAATAGCAGCAGAAGTGTTTTGCAATACAATATGAACACAGTAAGTACATTGTATTTATTTTTTGATGTAAGTACATAGTTGTTAAGGCCACTTAATATAAAGTGGGACCAAAATTTTCAATAAAATGCTTGTTATGATGATAATGACGTCAATATTTGAGGCAATTGTAAATAATATAGACCGTTTCATCGGGTGTATGCACCTGGCCCTAAGTTAACTTCCGGTCTGTGTTTGTTTATTGGTCTGGCTAGTGGCGCCGGCTACAAATGCAGTTAAAGTTAAAGTGATGAGTAATGAATTTGGGATCAGGTTGTTGCACTGTGGGATGTGTTTCCCATACATTTATTTATTTGTGGCGACCCACCACGATATCAAAACTGAACGATTTTCCAAAAGGCTTCGTTGAATAAACATCAACACGTACTGCACGTTTCAAAATTAAAACGAGGCGTGGGTGTTTTTATATCACTGTATTTCTGAAGGGAGACTGTCTTTAGAAGTTTTTCGATGTCATTTTCGTTTCATCTTGCATGTTATATGCCTGATAAAGCAGCGTTTGTAAGCTCAGCGCTGCTTTGTGTACAGCCGTTACTGGGGAAACCTCTATTTCTCCCGCTTTAAAGCACCTCCTGCTGGCAGAGAATGAATTTGCATTTTCAATAAACCCATCTGATTTACTCAGGAAACATATTTTGCTTGTTATCAAAAAATAATCTACTGTAGAGGGACTTGGCTGTTGTTATTGATTCTATTTGGAAGTCTACCGGAAGTTAAGTTAGGGCCACAAAAGCGCGCATGTGCAGTAACGTTTGTTTGTGTTGTTGCCGTTGAAACCGTCTATAGATTGTACTCAAAAAACTAAATCAATCATTCAATCAGTTTATTTGTTTGTTTTTGTTTTCTGTAGAAAAAAGTACAGAGTGTGAATCTCAATTTAATGTTTTGTGTACGTTAAACGGGGAGTTAAAAAGTAAAAGGTTGTAATCTGTTGTTTAAAATCTATTATTGCTTAAACAGGAAAAAAAAATCCTCTCAAATTTATCCTAGGGGACAGAAGAGTTCCTCTAATTAAAGAAGCACCTACAGTATTACGGGCATATGATATCAATATTCACATGAGTCCAATTAGTGATGGATTGAAATTAGGAAGGGGAAAAAATAAAGTAGACTGTCTGTTATATTGACGTAATTATTGATCAGTGCACAATTTCACTTTGGCTTCTAGGGGGACTAGCCACCGAATTGTGATCTCAAGAACAGATCAGTATGTTCAATGGCCTGAAATTTCATACAGCTCAATTTGCTTCTCATAAATGTCTTACAGGCAATATTTGTCCTCTGAGTATTCCATGACATTTAAAAAGCTCCCTTATGAGGAGAGATTCACACAACCTCTCAGACCTCATTAACCTCAACATGAGGACCATCTTATAACCGATGCAGTCTGCTGCATCATGTCTAACCTTTGACAGAATTTTAGTACTCTAAAGATCACTGCTAAAAACTTGCTTTTTATTTGCATTTACTCCTGTTACCTCTACTGTCTGTCACGGTAACATTGCATTCGCCAGCTATAACACAATGCTTTGTTGGGGGATTTTCACCATTGCAACATGTACGGCAGCCTGTGAATGAGGTCCAAAGGTGTAATGAAGCACAGCCTCTGGAGTCCCTAAATGGCTCATCACAGCACCATTTTACCTCATTACAACCACTGTGATGAGATGGCCTGTTTTTCCAAGACACGTTTTTTTTTTACCCTTTTCAGCAAAATTTGTCCTGTGTTGTAGACGTCTGGTCACCCTAATCTGATCGCTGTATCGATCGCTGTAAGCTACCCGAGGTTAGCAGATAACATGTTTTGTTGGGCTTATATGAGTGTGTATCTTCTGTACGGTTGTGTTTTTCAGGGTCACGCATTACAACAGCACACACAGCTTTTATTGATCACATTAGCTCTGAGCGCAGGGGGAGGGTGAGGGACGCTGTGGCCTTGATTGGCTTTATCTAATGACTTTTCTCCACTTCTCAGTTCTAGTGTAATGCGAGCAATAGGTGTGTTGACGCTATGAATGTCAATAACGGTCCAGGTGGAAAACTGTGGCTGTGCGAAATAATGAATGGGAGTGATATGAGATAAGCCACGAAAGCATACACACACTAGCTTTCATTGTTCTTCAGTCCGTCATTCAGTAAAACACAACTGTAATATATTTGTTCTTTAACATTGTTCACCCTCAGTTTCCAGTATTAAATTTCTAGGGCCCTATGAAATCCATTTAATTTTTTTCCCAAATTCTGTTAAATTTTTTTCCAAATTCCATTGTTTCCAGTTAATTGTCTGGAATCCATTTTCTTCTGTTTTAATTTTTCTAGACTCTGTTCATCAAAAGCATCAAAAAGCATGTCTAATTAATTGAAAACATGAAACTTACGATATTAAACAGCAATTTATTAATATTTTAACAAAAATTACATTTGAAATGTTTTTTTTTTCTCAAAATTGCATTTTATTATTATTATTATTATTATTATTATTATTATTTATTTTATTTTATTTTAATCAAATTCTGCTTTCCATTAATTTTCTGGATTCTATTTTAATGGTTTTATTAAATATTAATAATCAAAAGCATCTCTAATTAATTGATTTTATTATTATAAAAAATACAGAAATATTTTGTTGTGTATTTATATTTTTCTGCTAAATATATTCTGGTATTTTTTTTTTCTTGTAAATATTGGTTTAATAATAAAGCAGTAGTAGTATTATCAATACATTGCATAATATTTCTGTCACGGTTTCTTCAAGTTAAACCAAACTTTTATTTTGACGGATTCCTGTGAAGACTTAAGTTTCTGTTTGTATATGACAATAGTTACTCATACTAGAGATTATGTTTATGTGTTTATGTACTCACACATTGAGGCTGCAGAGGCTGAAAACACCGGGAGCATCACACACGCTTCAATATGTGCGTAGTAAACGAAACAGCGCGTCTGTGCCATTCATTTACACAGAGAAATGCAGAACATGCAGGATTCATATTTAAATAGTATTTTGCAGCTTAATATTCACAGACACTTGTCTATATCGCGTTTGGTTTAAGCATACTGACCTACTTTTGATGTATCCATCCAAATTTGGCAAATTCTTTGACATTCCGTGTTATACATTAAATTCCATTTTTATGACTGCTTTCCGTGATTCTGTCCACGTTTACCACATCGCGTAATCATAGGGCCCTACATTTCAGACATGTTTCACAGCTATAAATAATATAATCAAAAATTGAATAAATTAGCTAAAATAAAAACCAAGTGCTGTCTGCAAACAAGTGATTATTTTCTTTAACTCATTTTTTTTTCTCAGTCACTCTTGCAATTACTGTTAACCAACTGGTCCTAATAAAGTGTAGCGTATGAAAACTACATGTCAGTCTGCCAACAGAAAATACAGCACAAAGGTTTAATACACAATACTTATAAAGCATTGATTAACATTAATGATAATTTCAATATTTAATCTACTAGTTGTATCTGTTAACATTTGTGAGCTAACGCAAATCAATGAACAGCTGTTTTTTCAACAAAGAGTAATAAATATTGTAACAAATATATTGGTCATTGTTAATGTTAACTAAAATACGTTTATTGTAAAGCATTACCTCAGTCTGAGACAACGTGGCTTTGCAGATTATCTCATAATCAAGTGTCTCTATCTGTTCGCGTTCAAAGGAGAGTAAACATCGAGGACCGTAGAAATGCACACTGCTGCAAATATGTAGTTTGTTGTGGAGAACAGTATCTATCACAACGTTTATGTGTAACCCATGCTAATATGATGCTTCAAACATGCTTGGCTCAAAAGTTTCTATAAATCCAGTAACACTTTAGGACCAGTTCTCACTATTAACTAGTTGCTTATTAGCATGCCTATTATTAACATATTGGCTGTTTATTAGTACTTATAAAGCACATATTCTGCATTAGCATATTCTACATACCATAATCTTACCCAATACCTTAACAACTACCTTACTAACTATTAATAAGCAGCAAATTAGGAGTTTGAGGCAGAAGTCGTAGCTAATGGTTTGTTAATAGCAAGAGTTGGACCTTAAAATAAAGTGTGACCATAAATCCATCAGCTGCAGGTGATCTGGTTTCATTTGTGGACAGTCCGGATTCATTGCTAAGACTTATTTTTGATTGGGATGTCAAATATATAGTTTTTAAAGAACTGACTGATTGATCTTTGTTTCACTATTTTCAAATTCAACTCCACAAATGCGTGCATTTTACTATTATGTCCTTATGTCGTAAACGTAACATCGTAGGTGCTAACAGAAACTGACGAGTTATCATTTTGACAAGCGTATGGTATGCACCTATAGGAAGAGGGACAATTAAGAAACTGATTGTAATTGACCATGAAAACTGGTTTAATATTTTTTTAAACTAAATATGTAAAGTTCAAGTGAAATAATGTTTATTATTATTGTTTAATAAATTACATCCATTTGGAAAATTACCTTCTCATTGGGTGGGCCACAGTTGAAAGTGTAGCTTTGCCAGTGTCATAGCTCAGTGTCTACAGTGTTTACAGCCCTACATGATTAGATATTTTATTGTCTAATTCAATATAAATGATACATTTTAAGGTTTGGCTTATATCATCATCATCAAACAAACAAACAATTTTTGTTTAAAGAACTATTTATCAAAAGTTAATTATTTCTGTATTAAACTGTACATAGCGTACAGCATACAGAGAGAGACCAATAAGATGGTGCTAGTTTTCACAGAATGATTCCTGCTTCCAAATTTATTTTATCAGCCACTGGGGTGTGGAGTTTTCCCCTTTTTCTGCTGCTATCCCATGACAATCAATTTTAACGGCCCTAGAAAAAGTTTGGGAAGTTCTCTGTGAAAACAGTTTGCCCACTGAGGTACTCACTCATGGGTATCACCTTATTGCAAGAGGTGGTTCCAATCAGGGAAGAGCAAAAAAAAAACTCCTCAGAATTGCTAAATTGGCTATAAAATGCTTTATTGCATAAACTGCAACAAACTACCAATTGTAAAATATAGCCTTGAGTTCATGTAAAGACAATTATATAAATATACAGTATCTCACAAAAATGAGTACACCCCTCACATTTCGGCAACTATTTTAGTATATCTTCTCAAGGGACAATACTATAGAAATGAAACTTGGATATAATTTAGAGTAGTCAATGTGCAACTTGTATAGCAGTAAAGATTTAATGTCCTCTGAAAATAACTCAACATACAGCCA
Organism: Tor tambroides; assembly: GCA_021397915.2. Lineage (NCBI taxonomy): Eukaryota > Metazoa > Chordata > Actinopteri > Cypriniformes > Cyprinidae > Tor > Tor tambroides. The sequence goes on along the minus strand of JAFVLL020041508.1, from coordinate 34 downwards.
TTATTGTCAAAAAAGCTGGCAACAAAAGTGAGTA
>JAFVLL020041506.1:0-71563 GCA_021397915.2 Tor tambroides | reverse complement strand
TTATTCGGTTAACTTTTCTCAAGGTTAACTCAATGCAGTGCAGTTGAAGCGTTCTCAAACGCGCGACGGAACGTTTGATTGAACGCTACTTTTCCCAAAATTAAAATTAAAATCTAATGTAATACTTCAGCTTTTCAGATCTTCAGCTTTTTGAGCTTTTTATTTGGTTTCATTGCATCATTTTGTAATTATTTTATCCTTATTGTTTTAGATTTATTTTAATTTATATATACTGTACCTGCTATGAAACTGTTTTATAACTTTTATACAAATTATTATTTTTTATCATGTTTTATATTTACTGAATGTATTTTATTTTAATTTATATATCCATGCTACTCCATCTAAAACTCCATTTAAAACTATTTATTACATTTTTATTCTAATTACTTTATCATTTTTTCATCTATATGCTATACAAGCTATACTTCATCTAAAACTTTTTTTTTTAATCATTTTATAATTTGTATTTATTTTATATGTATTTATTTATATGTGCTATGCAATACTTTATATATATTTAATTAATCAGAATTAGAATTATCTATCTACTTCATCCAAAACTGTTTAATCCATTTTGTAAAATATATATATATTTTTTTTTAAATTTAAATTTAAATTTATATGTGCTGTATACATTCTTTATGCATCTGAAACTATTTTATATATTTTTTAATGGTTTAACAGAAACTCAGACATGGACATGAATTTCTGTTATTCATAAATGTGTAACATTATGTCTGTTTTTAGAAATGTTAAATAGACAAAATTATATTGCTAATTATAATTAATATTATTTTTATTAGTAATTACTGTTTTTGTATCATTTGAATAATTAATAATGAAAAAAAACATACATCTGCAATCTTACTTATGCAGGAGGTCAACCAAACTATAAGGGGCCTCAGCGAACTTCCAAGGTGCCCTCAAGATAATTAAAAAGCCTGACCTGGGAAAGTCATGTAAACTAATAAAACCTTTTTAATGTAAATATGAATATATTTTAAAGTTGCATTCCATTTGTTGTGTGCAAAAAAATGCCCTTGGAATCAACAAGGCTGAAAAGCACCAAAAATTGACAGAAAATAAAGGGGATCCATATTAGGCAAGTTGTAATGTAGTCGCAAAAGTATTTATTGGTGTGGTTTCTTTCAATCTGGCAACACAAAGAACTTTATCAAATAGTGGCTGTCATAGATCAGCCCTTTACCCTAGTGCCTATTCATAATGACAACGAGACCAGCATTTTGATATTTACCTTACATGGACCTACACTTCACATATAGCCTACACATGTCGACCTACAAACAGAATAATATAGGTCCAAAGGGCTAGTTAACTGAGCGATGCTTAGCTTCACTTGCTGCGGTTCAGGTTCATGAATGAACGTGTTCCTTTCAAACTTTGCAAAAGTGCAAATCGCAATCGACGCATCGGGCCAGTGGCGCAATGGATAACGCGTCTGACTACGGATCAGAAGATTCTAGGTTCGACTCCTGGCTGGCTCGGTTCTTTTGAACTTTGATTCTCGAGTTCATTTGGGTCACGTTACTCATTAAAAACACGATACTCCGACAAACACTTTAGTGAATGGATACAGGACACACCTAGGGTGGATGTGAAAGTTCACATTAATATGTGTCACCTCAGGATGTCGTAAAAACAATCATTAGAACTTGACTGAATGATTCATTTTTTTGTTTATCTTCTACACAATGAAAATGTCATAGCTTTTGGATAAAAAAGACAAATATGATTTATATAAGCCAACACCAAATGTAATAGGTAGAAAAAAATACCTCAAATGATCTGAATCACTGATCTATAATAGAGTACATTTATATGGATTATAGTTGCCCAAACCTACTGAAACCACAGTTTTTACACTGTGAACTTAGCAAATAAAACACGTTTATAACGTACTTTGCTGTAAAGTCTATTTTATTTTAGCGCAGGACAATGAAGCACTGCCCCCTCGCGGCACGTCCGTAAAACTACTTATTTACCTCAGCCAATCCAAAAGGTGATTTTTTTTGTGTTTTAGATCAAGTTTATCACATTAATACGTTTCGATAACTTTATGCAGGCACCGATAGTGCAGCTTATTACAGCAAGGTGGTTTTCTATCTAACAGAGGCATTTACAGACATGATTTTATAACTTTCTGATTTGAATCAATTGCAAGGAGACGCCGCGAGAGGGCAGTAGACTCACACGCAAAATCTATAAGAAAGTTAAAACTTTGTTTTGAGTCACCTTTTAGCTCTTTCTTCAATGTAGTTTGTTACACTGTCAGTTTAGCAAACGATTTTAGAACGTTTTTTTCCCCTTAGAGATAACGCGAAACGACAATAAATCAGTGACTTATTGAATTCTAAAGTCTAATTGTACATGATATTGAATTAATGTGAATATTAACATGCACATTTAGACAAGTATTCGTGTCTGACTCTATCAGCGGCGGCAAAATGTAGGCTAACGAATCAAAAGTTCAAAAGAACCGAGCCAGCCAGGAGTCGAACCTAGAATCTTCTGATCCGTAGTCAGACGCGTTATCCATTGCGCCACTGGCCCGATGCGAGAATTAGTTTGAAATACGAACTTATACGAATAACTCAAAACTAACAAAACACATTTTTAACAAAATTTGTATTTAACATATAAATGACATACGTTAATATTTACACTTAGTAAAACAATGTATGAAGTTTATTTACCAGAACCAAATGTCGTTTGTAATCATTTAAATCAAGATTACATACATAATATTTCGGAAATGTTTTACATTTAACGCAAATCATTCCTGAATTAATCTAAACTGTAAACCAGTATCGACTGGATAAAACACGTTTTAAGATTAAAACGATTCAGTGTCAACTTCACTTTAGCTTCCACATGTTCAGAGAATCACATGGACTGGAGATTTCTGCTTATTAATCATGGCAACAGCTATACACGAGACAGTCCTCATAGGAATATGTGATGGAGTTATTGACAAGAAGAAAAACACGTCTTATTGCACGAACAAAATTGGAGATAGACCGGTAAAGCAATACATATAACGTTACTCAGGATTTGTGTCATGCTACCTGAAGTAAGCTAGCTTGACAGCTTATTGTAGTTAATAAAATTCCTCATGTAGACATTCAATGTTTTTGACAAGCACGCGGAATTAAATCAGATTTTTGTGCTTGCGTAAGTGAAGATTAAAAGATTAGATTTCTAAAAGTGTTTAAAAGTAGGCTATCGCTAGCCAGTTGGCTAACTTGGGGGCTAAATATACTAACTCGCACGTTAAGTTAATTTCTGTTATTACAAACGACTTTAATTAATGTATGATGTATTTTACAATGATGTTATTTGAAATGTTTGCGCATAAAAAAATAAAATAATTGTAATTGTTTGTTTAAATCATATAATCGCTATAGTCAGAGTACCCGTATGTTTGTGTAATGCTGTATCGGGCCAGTGGCGCAATGGATAACGCGTCTGACTACGGATCAGAAGATTCTAGGTTCGACTCCTGGCTGGCTCGGTTCTTTTGAACTTCGAGTTAGTCTGATTTATTCCATTCAGTTTAATTTGTTCGTAATTCTTTTTTTTTCCCCTCAAAATTGCACGAGGACAAGAAGCAAATACGTAATACAATGGAAATATAAATAAGTATCAGCTAATTTGTCAATTATGGTAAACAATTAAAAAAAAGTTTTATGGTTTATGCATTTCTCAGTAAGTAATATTGTAATATATAATATATGAAATTACAACACAATACAAAGCATTCTGTGCTGTTTTCATTTTGAATATAATACATGGCTAAAGTAATCAATAGTTTCTGGAATATTTTTCTTATTTATGGATTCAAGATATATATATATATATATATATATATATATATATCACTTATAAGTAGTGCAGAATATCCATTTAATAAAATATTTGTGCACAGCATCTAAAATAAATTCGGCCTATGTAAAATTATTTATGTTAATTATATTTTTATGGTTTAGTCAAGGGAAGTTTAAACCTGGAATTTAAAATAAATTATATCCTATTAGCTAAACAGATCACAGTTAAAATTCATATTCAATATATACATGACATAAAATCATATTTACATATGTTCAAACAATATATGTATTTAATTTACTTGAATGCTGTTTGTTATAATTTAAACCAGTCTTACAGGTATGTAAAACAATGTTTTACATCAAACACAGATCATTTCTGATTGTCTGTTGAATATAGACAACTGTCGATTTGACAAAGAATGCACATTTTAAGATTTATTAAGATGAAAACTAATTGGCGGTTTTAATCAGAGAAGCACATTGACTGACAATAATTGTCAAAAATGTCGTAAAATAAAGTTTTATGTTTTTAAAGAGTGTTAATAAAATTCGTCACAATAGGTATGCATAGTATCTAAAATAATTATGAATTAACTGAAAATTACCTTTTTAGTTAAAAATGTATTTTTGTGCCTTTTGTTATTATACACTATGTATTATTTGTATTATGAAACATGTTGTAGCACTTTGAGTATGAGAAAGGGATTACAAATGAAAACTACTATTATAATTATGTTCATTTATTTTATTACAACTTATATATTTTCATCATTACAGGACCTGCTTCCAGTAATCACTCTCCAGTACCCCTCATGCGCTCTGTGTCAGAGAGGCCTGTCCCATGTGGTGCAGGTCTACTGCCCTCTTGCGGCGTCTCCTTACCACAGAAACATCAATGTATTCGCCTGCACCAATTCACAGTGCTATGGCAAATCAGAGAGGTACAGCTTGACATTTTAGATCAATGCATTATTTATATATCAAATGTGTTCCGCTTCCATAACTATTCCTTAAAACCTTTCATTCTCGTACAACCTGACCATGTGGCCTGTATATATACCTAGCTGGATTGTCCTGCGCTCTCAGTGCTTGGATGATGACATTAAATCAAGACAAAACAACAAAACCACGGCATGTACAGAATCTGCGATGTCCAGAACAGACTGGTGTGATGAAGCTGATGATTGGGGGATGGAGGATGAAGAGCAAGTGGCAGAAAGCAGCGGACAAATGCCAAATGAAGGAAATGAAGTCAGCAGCAGGCTTCAGGAGCTGTGCATTGATGGAGATCATCAAAGTGTCCTTCAGCCCACCGATGTGCCCGTTTTCCAGCCGTTCTACATAAGCGTTATGGAGGAAACAGACTTGGATGGATTTCATGATACGGATCATGAAAACGAACTGCTTAGAGACTATGAGGAGAGGGAGGGAGTGATTGTCAGGGAGATTCAGAGGTGAGGATTGATTCTGCTACAGAGACTACAGTGAATTTCCGAAGAATGATAAATGGTCTGTTAGTCATGTAACGCCTCAGTTTCTATACTTTTTTTCAGTTGTGAAAGTGGGGAAGCTCAGGAGGAATATGAGAAGGCCACGGCCAAGCATGGAGATGAAGTGTTCACCGGTTTCATGAAGAAAATCTCTCTTTGTCCTGAACAAGTGTTACGGTGATTGAATTTGCAACAACTATTTAAAAATCCAATCAGGAAAGCTTTGTGTGTTTATATGCATTTTCATCAGAATTCATCTTGTTAGCATGCATGCTAGCGCAGTGTTATTATTGTTAACTAAAACTAAAACCATAAAAATATTCTCATTATTTGAAATATTTTCATTAGCTGAAATAAAATATATTTAATTTTTTTTTAAATGTGTTCCAGCTAGTTGCCAGAGCAATATTAAAAAAAAGAAACTAGTAGAAATGACAAAACCACACAGTAAAAATGGCAAAAACTTTAACTAAAATTAGAATCAAAACATTATATGAAAAGTAGTGCTGTCAGACAATTAATCGCGATTAATCGCATCCAAAATAAAAGTTTTTGTTTACATAATATACAGTGCCCTCCATAAGTATTGGAACAGTAAAGACAAAATTGCTCTGTTGGCTGTGGAGTCAAGACATTTTCAAATATGATTAAAAGATGAATATGAGACAAAACTACAGAATGTCACATTTTATTATTAGCTGTTTCAACACATACATGTTTTACCAAATAAAAAGAACAGCACTTTTAGAGTTCATCCCACTCATTGATGTGAGCATAAGTATTGGGACAGTTGAATATAAGGCAGATATAAAAGATTAAAAGCTATTATTTAGTTGCAGATCCCTTGCGCACAATCACAGCAGTGAGTCTGTGACCCATAGACATCACCAGACTCTTGATCTCATCCTTTGAAATACTTTTCCCAGCCTTTAATGCAGCCATATCCAATTGTTGCTTGTTTTGGGGAGTTTGTGCCTTTACTCTCCTCTTCAGCTGGTGAAATTCATGTTCAATTGGATTCAAATCTGGAGATTGACTTGGGCAATCTAAGACTTTCAATTTCTTTGCCCTTATAAATTCCTTGACTGAACTGGCCGGGTGTTTTGGGTCATTGTCCTGATGCAATATGAAGCACTTCCTAATGAATCTGGTGGCATTTTCATGAATATTGGTAGGCAAGATGGTTTTGTACCCTTCCAAATTCATTCTGCTACCGTCATCATACATTAAGTCATCAGTAAAGTTGACAGGGCCTGTTCCAGAGGCAACGATACATGTCCATGCCATGACACCACCTCCACCATGCTTTACAGATGAGGCTGTATGCTTGGGATCATTTGCAGTTCCCTTTTTTTTGTCCACATTTTTGCGTTCCCATCACTTAGATAAAGGTTCATCTTTGTCTCATCGGTCCATAAACACAGTTCCAAAACTCTTCTGGCTCACCTTTGCGCTTTTTTGGAAACTCTAATCTTGCCTTTCTATTTTTGGTGCTGGTCAGAGGTTTCTTTTAGGGTTAATTTTCACAGCTTTTATGATTTGTCTGTCATCAATTACTGTTGCTTTCTCAGCCGATCAGGTCGTTGTTGGTTGCTGGTGTCACTGGTGGTTTCCAAACTCTTGATTTCTCCATGCCCTTTAATTTTGATATAGCTCTAATTGACTTCCTCTTTTCTTTTAGCATCCAAATTGCTTGCAAGTCAGCTCCCTCGGCTTCATCCTGGTTTGTGTGTCATCATCGATTGCAGGATTTAGAATACAGAAGTAATGGATATAACTGATACGACACATTCCCTGCTTTTAATATCTGAAGAATTAATGCAACAGGACACAGCTGATCACTCAGAAAGACCTGTGAGGCAACTGTCCCAATACTTATGCTCACATCAGATAGAGGGATGAAACTCTAAAAGTGCTGTTCTTTTTATTTGGTAAAACATGTATGAAACGGCTAATAATAAAATGTGACATTCTGTAGTTTTGTCTCATATTCATCTTTTAATCATATTTGTAAATGTCTTGTCTCCACAGCCAACAGAGCAATTTTGTCTTTACTGTCCCAATACTTTTGGAGGGCACTGTATGTGTGTGCTGTGTATATTTATTATATATATATATATATATACAAACATGCATGTATATATTTAAGAAAATAGGTTATATTTATATATTAAATATATTTATATATGACATAAATTATATGAATATAAATATATGCATGTAAATATTTCCAAAATATATACATGCACGTGTGTGTATTTATATATACATAATAAATATACACAGTACACACACATATATTATGTAAACAAAAACTTTTATTTTGGATGCGATTAATCGCGCTTAATCGTTTGACAGCGCTAATAGCAAAAACACGTTAGTGTATCAGTGATACTAAAATAACACCAGTGTTCACTACTGCAGCAATGAAGTACGACACAAACTGAGTTGTCTGCTTCGCCAACAAATGACTCTTATGAACTGATCCTTTAAAGGAATCAGTTAAAAAAGATTCACAAAACCGCCTCAAACCCTGCGTCCCAATGTTCATACTATCCATCTTAAATAGTATGCGTGTCCCAAAGCATAGTATGTTGAAAAGAGTATTTTATGAAAAAGTCTGCTATTTCAGGTCGATTTTTGAAGTGTGGATCCGTGCACACTATAATGGATAAAATTGCCCACAATCCATTGCGCTTTGGCGAAGGATTCGGTTCAGAACTACAAACACGAATAAAACACGTTAGAAAAACTACAAACCTGGCGGATGCACGCGATCGACCGTTAGGGAGGTTTACAAAAAGGGGTTTGAGTTACTAATAAATCAACATTTAACCTGGTAAAAAAATATTTATTTATTGTTATCCGTGTTATATTTCATCTGCAACAACAATGTGAACTTTTATAAACATCCATTTGGTCGTTAAGTTTTAAATGCATCATTATGCAGGAATTATGAGCAGAGTTCAAAAGTGTGTACTTTTTCTTTACCAAAAGATTACATACTTTAAGGGCGTAGTATAAGTAGGCACATTGGGACGCAGCAAGAGTCATTTATGAGTCAGCTTTTTGAATCAAATTACCTCTGTTAATTAATCACTTAAACCAGGGGTGTCAAACTCAGTTCCTGGAGGGAACCCTTCTCCAACATCCAAACCATGTAGTTTTCAATTGAGCCTGAAGGACCTGATTAGCTGAATCAGGTGTGTTTAATTAGGGTTGGAGCTAAACTCTGCAGGGCTGTGGCCTTCCAGGAACTGAGTTTGAGACCCCTGCTTTAAACAGTTCACCGACTCCTTTAATGAATCGTCAGTAATTTATCATTTATGCTCGATTCTTAATGAATCAGGAACCATTACTGTGCGTTCAGTTAATTGAGATTGAAAATTGTGAATGAGCAAAAAAAAAAGAAAAAAGAATCATCATCATTTTTTTCTGGAGCCCTGGATTATTAAAAGGGGCCATTTACAATAAACACATTTGCATTTAAAAACGCCAGATGCAGGGCAGTGGATTGAAAAATGACGCAAGGTCTAGAGATGCGTTTTTTTAACAGTTCAGTGTCAGGCGCATGGTGCAAGGTGGTGATTTCATATGAATTTGTATGATTTAATGTATGATTTTTACAAAAAAGTAAGCAGGAAGGTCCATCCTGAAACACAGCTATCATAAACCATTTGTTGTATTATTCACCCAATCATTTCATTATTTACTCATGTTTTAATCCAATGTGTTACCTCTCGCCTTATAGATACAGTTGGGCCGGATCACCTCTATTTATAACAGAGCCTCCTTCCAGTGTTAGTCGGACGGTGCCGTGCTGCGCTCACTGCAGCAGCCCGAGAGTTTTTGAATTTCAGCTCATGCCAGCATTGGTCAGTTTGCTCAGTAGTGCAGACACAAATTCAGGTAAGTACAGATGTTCTAAAATTTACGTAATACCAATGATTTATTTATTACAAATTTATTTTCACATAAAAATGTGGGAAGAATTGGAACTCAAAGCAATATTTCATCTCCATTTACTGATTTATTATGGTAAGCAGTTGTAAAATATTGTGCAATGTAAAATTATTAATAATTATCTCAAAATAACCCTCTGATCCTGCATCGTGTCAGGATATATTTTGTGATAATGAATGGCTGACTGCACATTATATCTTGTTATATTTCTTTTAATGTTTATAGTAAAAGATTAGTTATGTTTTCTCAGATGTTTCGCTGGAGTTCGGAACAGTTCTTGTGTACACTTGCAGAAACAGCTGTTGGAAATCTGGATCAACAGCTCCAGTGGAAGAATTTCTTGTTGTCCAGCCCGACCCAGACCAAAAGCTCTTCAAATGACATAATTTATCAACAATAAAGATCATTTTTTCAGTACAACTTCATAATGTTTTTTTTTTATTATTTAAAGGAGTAGAAAAAATGTTAATTTGCTGAAAATGTACTCACCCTCATCCAGGATGTAGATGAGTTTGTTTCTTCATCTGAGAAATGTAGCATTGCATCAGTTGCTCACCGATGGATCCTCTGCAGTGAATGGGTGCCGTCAGAATGTCCAAACAGCTGATAAAAACATCACAATAATCCACAAATTAGTCTCCAAGTCTATCAATTACTGTTTTGTGAAGCAAAAAAAACAAACAAAAAACAAAAAAAACAAACAATAAACTGCATGTTTGTAAGAAACAAAAAACAAAACAAAAATGTTATCAGGACTCAAATTTTAACCAGAAGCAACAGTTTGAAGTTAATTTAAAAAAAAGGTTGTAATGATATATTTGTTTCTTACCAACATGCAGATTTTTGTTTCTCAAGACATTAACTGATGGACTGGAGTGGTGTGGGTTACTTGTGGATTGTTATAATGTTTTTATCAGCTGTTTGGACTCTCATTCTGACGGCACCCATTCACTGCAAAGGATCCGCTGGTGAGCAAGTGATGCAATGCTAAATTTCTCAGATGAAACAAACTCATCTACATCTGGGATGGCCTGAGGGTGAGTACATTTTCAGCAAATTTTGATTTTTGGGTGAATTATTCCTTTAAGTTTACATGGATATGAGGAGACTTAATTTTGAATTTATTTGTCAGTAATCTAGACCCCATCATGTGCAAACGTGAGTGATAATTAAGAACAGTTTAGATGGATAGATGTGCATACGTGCTTTGAATGAAAGTAAAGACAGTACGGCAAGATATTGTTGTGGATGAATGAACATATATGTCCAAGTGTTATGAATAAAAACGGGTATTTGCGTTGTACATGTGCAAAAAGTAACGGCACATGTCGATAATACGGTTTTCTCTCAGAATACTAACATCATTTTGGAGCAAGCACTTGTGCACCAAAAAAAAAGCTCAAAAAAGAGAAATAATAAACTTGAAAACACTCTTCGAACTACTACTTGGACTGAACGCTGCCCCCTGTGTGCGCATGCGCAGTGAGAGCGGCGCGCGGCGCTCAATGCTCAGGCTTTCTCTCGCGAGGAAGGACGCCATTATCGGAATCCTCACAAACAACACGAGAACTCATCATTCACACGGTAATATAAACCCTTCTGACACGCGACGCCTCCTGCTCTCCGCGAGCTGCAGAAATATGGCGCGGTGCATTAAAGAAATACACGTTATCCTGCTGTTTTCGTCTCAACTGTGTCTTGCGTGCTATGAAGGACACAAATGAGGCCTATTGCATTTCCCCGCTGCTGTTTTGAGCTGTTGGTTAGCAGGCGCCAGCTAACAGGCTACGTGAGCAGGCTAGCTGCAGTCTGCTAACTGGGTTTATCATTAAACTCTTACAAGATTGGCGGCGTTTAAAGAGTGTTTTGTGTTTTCTGAAACCGGGAAGCGTCGGTGTTTTTGGTTTGTCCAAACATTAAATGCTTAGTAGAGTTGAACGAAATTAGGTCTTGTAACCTAGTTATAATCTCACTCGGCAACAGCACTCTCATATTTACTGTTAGAGACATGCATGTACTTCTTAAAAGTAACGTTACTACGGTATGGGTATGTTTTAGGGCATGTACTGTGGTAATAGTACCATAATAATACCAGAGTAATTTTTCCACACCTTGGTGAACTGTGTAAATATTACTTTATGTTAAGATTGTAATCTTGTGTTTTGGACAAGATGGAAATAGCATGTCAGTAAAGTTACTCTGGTACACGAATTTATCCTTTGATATCATTAATATTACCACATGGTACCACAGTATTATTTTGTATGGTTTAGTTACTACTGTAACTTAGTGACTGTTGATAACAGCAGATCATTTCATTAAGAATCTGGAGTCATTATAGGAATTTGGGGATCATTATGATATGCAAATAAATAAATATTAATTCTTAAGATATATATACCCACACACTGCTGGTCAAATGTTTGGAATAATTAAGTTTTTTATGTTTTTAAAGTCGTCTCTCGTTGGCTTCTGAAAATCCTTTTTGCCATCACAGGAATAAATTACATTTTAAAATCTATTCAAATTGAAGATTAAATAAATGCAACCTTGGTGAGCATATAGGACTTTTTTTTTTTTTTTTTTCAAAAATATATATAAAAAAATCCAATAATTAAAAAGGGGGGGGGATTATGAAACCAAATGTGTACCAGGCACTAATTTATGATATTTAATTAATTAATGGTGATAATAACAATTTAAGAAATAATAATTATTCTTAAATAGTGTATTTATTACTTTGAGTTATGTCAATTAAATATGTATTATAATTTTTTCCCAGTGTCTCTTCAAAAAATTGCAATTCATTTTATTTGTGAAAGGAATAGTGTTGTAATAATGGACAAAACAAGTGTAGGGTCACCTTCAGTACCACATCCTCCCTTCAGGGGCTCTCAGCTGCCGTTTAGGCGGTTTTTATTTTTATTTTTTATTTTTTGGCAAGAATACATCGGTGCCTGTATGTAAAAATCACAGATTTACCTTGTGGTAGCTTATAATATTACAATATTACAAACACTTTCCATGAAAATGAAGGAAATTAATGAAAATTGCTAATACTTCCCAAAATAATGAGAAAAAAATTCTCAAATAATTCATATAACATTGATATCAGTGTTAATTTAGTATCATTGAGATATTATTAATTCATATATATTTTTTTCATATTTTGAAGTCATTTGTTTTTGTATTTTCTGATTTCATTTCAATTTCAGGTGAAGTTTTAGTAATTTTGTTCTGTTTTTTTTGTCATTTTTATTTATTTATTTATTTATTTAGATAGATAATTGTTATATAGTTTTTATTTATTTTTATTTCAGCTTTAGTTTTAGTTATTTAAACTAAATGAAAATGAAAAATGCTACTTTGGCAGCTACCAGAAATAAGTTAATTAATTTGTTTTGATTAATGGAAATGTTTTTTTTTTAAGGTTTTAGTTGACAGTAATAACCCTGATTGATATGACACAAGCAGCCCGCACTTATTTATCGATGATCTTTCTGAAACGCAGGTTTGAATGATGTCCGAGCAAGATTTGGTGGAGATAGTCCAGATCGCGGTGGCAGATTTGAATCATGAAGGACATCAAACAGGTGAGTCCTCCTCCGAATCAATAAAAAACTGCAGCTAGTGTTTGTGGTTTTCTACAGTGCTTTTTTTTTTTTTTAATAAAAATTTAACTAGATGTCCTGGAGAATAATGAAGACGCTGATCAACCAGGCAGGAAACGAGCAAGGCTGGACATTAGCCAAGAAACCTCTATTAAGGTTATTAAAGATGATCAGTAAATCATAATGGGCTTGTATCAGCGTGGACATCTGCTATAATCCTGTTTCATGTGTGTGTTTCTCTAACAGTCGATGCTGGTGTCCATCAGTCAGGCTATCTGCCAGCGGCTGGACAGCATGGAGGCCAAGCTGCAGGTTCTTGAGGCCACCTGTCGAGGTTTAGTCGAGAAGCTGGACACAGTGATGGGGAAAAACCAGTCGACCATCCAGGTCCCCATGGTGTCGGGGTCCCCGTTCGGAGCCACTCAGACCTGCGACAAAGTACGCTGGTAAGGGGAGCACAGATGATGGCCGGATGTTTTATACAACATTTTCATTTATCGAAGATGCTTCACTATTGATTCAAACCTGATCACACAGAGCAGCATCTTGAGATTGATTTTACATACGGATGAAATCACTTAATGCTGAGTTGTCTTTGAAAAAGTGGAAAATCATGTCCAGTTGGTCTTTATTTGGGAATATTTGAAGATCTGCACGACTGCATAGACTTCCCATGAGCCACCAACACCATTTATAACAAGAGCACATGTTTTATTTAGCTGTGCGTCTCATCTGCTTCAGGACATGAGAAGCGTCTCATTATCATGTAGTTATCATGTGGAAATAAACAAATTATTATTGTATTAATATTTATCAATATTAACAATTAATTAATACATATATATTTTGGACGTATTTATTGATATTAAGGCCTAAAATATTTTTTGATAAACATTTAGTAAATATTTTATTATTATTAATTATTTATTTATGATTAAATATATATTTTCTATATAATTTTCTTGTGGTGGCTTAAAATATACAATATTACACTTTCCTTGGAAATGGAATGATTCTTTGAAAATGTTTACAAAATAATCATGGCAAATTAGAAAAATTTTCACTAATGGTCGCAATATCAAACATCAAATGAGAACGCTATGAATTTATGCAACAATTATGTAATATATATCTTTACCATCAACAACAAAAGTTATGGGAAGTTTTATCTACTCCTTATCAAAGCAAATCAATTTTTTCCATCCTAACTGTACACAGTTACATGGTGCATTTTATTATGTAATTTTATTATTTATTATTAGATGTTTAGTCTGATACTGATAAAGAAGCTGATAATTTCTTTCTTGTTGTGCTGGACACTCAAAAGCTGGCTGGTATTAAAATTCAATACCCTAAATAAAAAAATAAAAATAAAAACTAAAATCATCTTAAATTCTGTAAATGAATTTAGGAATTGTAACAATCATTATTTTGAGATTTGCATTTAACAGTGTTACTAAATTATTATTAGTAGTAGTATTTTTGTTATGTTTTTGTAAGCTTGACTTTGAGTGTTGGTTGATGATAAAAGTAATCTAAATGTAAAAACAGAGTAAATTATCTGCACAATTAAATATTTAATAAGTGTTAGAGCTATGGTATCGGTATATATTGAGCATCCCTATATTATTATTATTATTATTATTAGAACAGGCTTTTTTGTGTTGCGAGCCACCATTTGAGAACCAGCTGTGATATTGACACTGTGAGACAGTAACAGTGAGTGTTTGCTCTCAGTGTTGTTCCTCAGACAAACGTTATAGTGAGCGGAGACCGGCCGAAGACGCGGGAAGAGACTTCACCGCGCGCCTCGGACTCTTTAGAGAACCTGCTCAGCAAGTGAGTGACACAGACTTAAAATAAATAAAAATATTTGCATGGTGTATATGGGATATATATACTATATATATATATATATATATATATATATATATTAGATATATACTAGGGATGGGTCACGATTTTCGAATATTCGATTAGTCGATTTATTCATCGAATATCGAATAGGTTGTGCGATTATATTTGTCTAAATATTCCCCATGTTTTCGGTGCTGATGCGGCTGAGACGCGCAAGCAGAGGTAAGCGCTGCCAATAACACACTTAAAAGCTGTCAAAGACATCAGAAGAACACTCTCTCACGCAAACGCTGTAGACTAGCAACTTAGAACGATGTCAAATAAGAGTTCTGTTCGGACCACAAATATCCCCGACTGGGTTAGAGGTGTGCTGAATCCGTACTGGGAAAGGAACGGAAAACAAATAACGCTTTCTATGGAGCCACTAAAGGGACATATGGTTAGCCGCATGCTAGCGATAGCCTGTTATATTACAGTACAGGCAGTTTCACTTACCAGCAACAGAGTAGGACGATGGCGAATGATTTGCAGATCCTGAGCACCACTGACAAACATCTAATCTTGTATGTGTAGTAAGTACAGTGCCGCTCCATAGTATAAACATGTGATCGCTAATCTCCAAAGTGAAAGTAAAACGGTCGCGCGCACGCACATTCAAAAGCGTTTTCAATGCGCCACAAATTAATAATTAATTAATTAATTAAAATTAATTACCCAACGATATAATTGCGAGAGAAAGTATTGGAATATATTTTTGGAGCAGTTTAATACCTTATGAGCAGTTGATTTATCCTAAGTTAATAAGACTGCTATGTTAATAAGTGCTGTCATTCTGTTGCGTTTATTATATTAACATGTTTCAGCATGTTATAATCATTATATGGCTTGAGTTAAGATATTTATTTAAAGATAGGTTAAAACAGTTTGTTATCATACAGATTAAAAGCGCGACTGGTCTCTCTCTCTCTCTGTTTATGGGTGTGTAACAGTAGCCTAATAACGTGACGTGCGTGCATGCATACAGGGAAGGGGTGCTATTTTCGAATAGTCGAATAATAATCGAATAATTCCCAGCGATTTTCGAATATTACTTTTGCTTGAAATGCCCATCCCTAGTATATACGGGAGACAGTTGCACAGGCTCTCCATAGCATCTCTTGGTGTAATTTGTGTTGTGTTTTCATTGCAGTACTGTTGGGCGAGGGAGACAGAAGACGATCGTGCTGAAGGTTCCCGTCCAGGAAGAGGTTCAGGAGGACCAGGAAAGCGGCTCTGAAACGAGCGACTCGGTGTCCAACAGTGGCCAGCCTTCGTCTCAGAATACCAACAACGTAACGCTCATCACTCTCAACTCAGAGGGTAAGATCCACACGAGGATCATGTTTCCTCTTAAAATTTCTCTCATGATGATTACAGTCACATATGCATTTATTTGTGCACAAAAATCCCTTATGAATTCGTTAATACAGGAAGCTTTGATAGAAGATAAAGGACCTTTTTTAACATAGTCAATGGACCCTTGTCACATTTCGGGTTCTCAGAGGCGTTTCCATTTGCTCCGATAGCAATAAATAAATAAATCCAAGATATTTATGTACGATAATTGATATTTACGAATGTATGACTTTCCAAAAGAGGAAAAAAAATGATTACGTTGGTCAGAAGAAAGAAAATGTCAAATTTGCATCACTCCCTCAGCCTTTGTGTAACAAACACTCACACAACAGCGTTAACAAGCTTTCTCTTTAATCCCAAGGTATTTAAACACAAATTATAATGTTAGAAATGTATGTTTTGTTTTTTTAAATTATAAAAATAAATATTTTATAACGAAGTAATAAAACACAAAGTATAACGTTATGTATATAATGTTTTTAATTAAAATAAAAAAAGATGAAAAATTTCAAGATAATGAAATACAAAGTATAATATTATTAATGTACATTAATTTTTTTAACAATTAAAATAAATAAATAAATAAATAAAAGGCAATAAAACACAAAGCATAATGTTATAAATGTACATTATTTAAAAAAAATAGAAAAATTTTCACAATAAAAATGTAATACCAAGGTAATAAAACAAAAAGTATAATATAATAAATGTAATTACATTTAAAAAAAATTAAAATATAAAAAAGACAAAAAAAAAAAAAAGTAGTGACACAGAGATTACATTTTTTTAAAAATTATAAAAAAAGACAAAATAAAAAAAAAAGTAGTGACACACAAAGTATACCGTTATAAATGTACGTTTTAAAAATTAAAATACAAAAATAAAAACATTTAAAAAATTCACATTTCATACCAAGGCAATAAAACAAAGAATAATATTTTAAATGTACATGACGTTTTTTCACTAAATTACAAAACGCTGCTAGATTCATGACGTTAATAACTGTGTAAACCGGTCATCACGATCTGTAAAACAGGTCTATAAGCTTGGTCCTTGAGCTCCATGCGTTCTTGAAGGTGTCATCGGGGGCGGGACATAGTCAGTACAGAGAGAATCTGATTGGACGAAAATCATCATGCTGCAGAATAAGCCCATCAACATTATCAGTCTGTTTCCCAGACGAGAAAGACAGTAAATTTAACCTCTACTAAAAGCTAATTTTGTCAATGTTTAGAAGTTAGACTAGCATATAAATTTCCCCAAAGCTAAGAAGAACTAAAAGCCACAAAAAATTCCAATTTTGATTTTATGACGACTTTAAAGGATATCATTTTTATAAGCCGGTGGGAAACCATTTGTTTTGAGTTGAGCACAAACATGGCCTCACAAGAAGAGCAGCAAATTTGAACAATTATTGAAAAGGTTTGAAGACATGGAAATCTTTGAAATGCATCTGCACAAATAAGATAATAGCATGTTTATGGCTCGCATGTGTTTTGTCTCTGCGGTCGGGTAACATTGAAGCATAGAAATGTAGCGGGAAAACCTTGAAATCTTAGAAGTGTGAACAGAGAACAATAGGCTTTGGTTAGAGAAATCAAAGTGTGCTCAACTATTATTGATTAATAATATAAACATGTTTTGACTAGCCACTATTACTCCCTGGACACTTTAAAAAAGGCTTGTTACACCAGCAGTCCATGTGTGTTGCGTAAACGTCTGGCCGTCCGTGATTCAGGATTGTATCTTTGGTCTGGAAGAGGTCTGGGATTAAAGGGTTTGTTTTGATTGCTTAACTTCTGCTTTTGCTTTTCTTATTATTTGACTGGGTTGTTTTGGAGTGGCGTCTGGGTTAGCTTGGTTAGTTCAAAGACGTTCCTCCGCAAATATTCACTCGTTCGCAGCTGTTCGTGATGATATTTAGTCAACCAATGGTACATTTGGTTCTTTAAAGGCTTTGCTTTTGTTTGTGTGTGTTGTTTTCCCCTTGCTGTAACCTCGTCTCTTGTTTTGATGTAGAAGAGGGGTAAAATGTGTCATCCCTTTAATCTAGCAAACTGTGCAGCATTTTTGTCATGTGACTGTCTATTTAAAGAGTGGCCGTCTTATACAGCTGCTTGTGATTGAGAGATTCATTCTTTTTGCATGACAAAATGTAAAAAAAAATTCTTAAATGTTTAAAAAAAATTTTTTACAAAATGTTGAAAATTGTTTTGCTATATTTAAATATTTTACATTAAAAAAAAAAAAAAAAAAAAAAAAAAAAAAAAAAATATATATATATATATATATATATATATATGTATATATATGTATGTGTGTATTCTGGTTTAAAAGTGTAAAAATATTATATAAAGCATACCCCCCACCCCCCCTTAATTTATACCCTTATATAAAGTTTTTTTCTTCTCATTTTTTATGTATGTTTCCATGTTTTTTTTTATTTTAAATAAAGTTAGCTAGAATTGTGTATTTTATAGAAAATTATATTATATTATGCTATATTGAAATATTCTGAATTTTACATATTTTAATTACATATAAATGTGTTATTTATTCATCAATATATCAGTTTTAAAAATCATGATTTTTTTATTTTTGTATTATTATATTATATTATATTACATTACATAACATCATATTATATTACAAAATGTTGACAATTTTTGCTACATTACAGTGTTATAAATTCCTGTCTAATTTTAAAATATAGAATAATATAATAATATATAGATTTTGGTTTGCCTATAAGTTTTGAATCCAGATTTTTTATTTTGTTTTTGTAATTTTGTTTTGCTAGAAATGTGCATTTCCTAGAATATTATATTATATTATGAATTATATATATATATGTGTATACATATATATATATATATATATATATATATATACGTATATGTATGCATTCTTTTTTTATTAACAATATGGCCATCTTGTACAGCTGTCTGTTACTGAATTTTTATTATTATATCGCAAAATGTTGATCATTGTTTTGCTGCATCCAGATTTGGTTTAAGAAATGTAAATTTATTATGTTATATACTATGTTATATATATTTTATTTTAAATGTAAACGGTCCACCCATTTTTTTTTTTAGCTTACCTTTTGACCTGACACAATTTACTCCCTAACATAATATTTACACGCCGCTTTGACAAGACACAGAAACCCACGTCCATGATAAACCATAATAAACCTTGTCAAGCTATAGCCGAAGCAATGCTTGGCACGTACCACACATACAAACATTTAACAGAAATGCCTATTTAAATCATTTTTGAGACAAATTATGCCTAAGTCACAATATTTTTCTTGAGAGCACTCGTGATGAGAACACATTCCTGGATATGTAATATTTCCAGTCTCAGTTATGTGAAGAAGAAATGTCTCGCTGTTGAACTTCAATCATCATTTTCAGTCATGCCAGCACTTTTGGCCAAATAAAGACTCTGGTCTCTGGTCTAAACCAGTAATGCTCCTGTGAAGTGTTTGTTTGGTGACAAATAATGTCCAGCGGGGGACACTCTTGCATTTGCTCTGAGCTGAGAATTCAGGTCTGTAACCTCAGCTGACATTGAGGGACTTGCTCTCGGCCCTCCACAGATATTTGGGATTACTAGTAGTCTAATATTGAAGACAATGGCTGATGCTTCACTTGTTCCCCCAATCCTGAATATGTCACACTGACCTTGTGACAAGTCACGTATTTTGATGTTTCATTGTATCTTGCTTGCACAGTGATTTGCTCTCTAGATCAGGGGTTTACAAACTTTTTGATGCCAAATATCAAATATGCTGCTCCTATGCAAAGGTGCACCTTCCGTAAATATAAAGGCAGCTAAATATTTTCATGTATAAAGACATTTATACTGTGTGAGAAATGTGTTAAGAGTAATATCATATGGACAATATGTTTAAAAAGTTAAAAAAGTAAAATAATTGGCGTTTATATTATTAAAAAATAATCAGGAAAATATTTTGTTATTTTAGTATTATTTATAGTATTCATTATAGTATTTTAACCGGCTTTTTATATATATTTTTATATTTTATATATTTTTTTTTATAATTTTTGTTCAAGTTTTAGAGATTTTGTTATGTGCTTTTGTCATTTTTATTAGTTTTTTTTATTTAATATAATATTAATTAATATTTAATATTTCTATTTAATTTAATTTATTTCAGCTTTAGTCATTTTAGTACTTCAATGTAACAGTTTTTTGAGTTTTTCATCTAATATTTACATTTTATGTAAATTTTATATTTATATATAAAAAATTAAATTGATAAATTTTGTATTTATATTTTGTTATATGTAAATTTACTTTGTAGTATAATATAATATAAATTAAATAAAAAAAAATCTCTCTCTATATATATATATATTATATATATATATATATATATAGTATTATTTGTAAATTTATAAAAAAAAAAGGATAAACCCAAATATTTGTCATATAATAGAAATGTAAAAAATTCTGAATATTTGAGCAAAAATATTCAGAATATGTAGCAAAAATATTTTCAATATTGTGTAATATAATGTATTGCCATATAATATAATATAATTTAATTTATTCTGGAAAATACACATTTCTAGCAAAATTTTTATATATAAATAACACTATTTATTTGTAGTGTTATTTATATTAAATATCCTCCCATTCTGTCAGACAGCTTCATAGTTACATAACTCTTATAAATTACAGCGGCAAGTCACTTGTCAACTTGGGTAAACTGTACATTTGTAAAAAAAAAAAAAAATTCTGCAATTGCAGTTTATTTTTCTCCTTCTTGTGTAGAGGACTATCCGGCAGGAACGTGGCTGGGTGATGAGAACAACCCTGAGATGCGTGTGCGCTGTCCGGTGTCTTCAGCAGACATGCTGCACATCAGCACCAACTGTCGCACGGCAGAGAAGATGGCCCTGACGCTGCTGGACTACCTGTTCCACCGCGAGGTGCAGGCCGTCTCCAACCTCTCCGGACAGGGGAAGCACGGCAAGAAACAGCTGGACCCGCTCATGATCTACGGCATCCGATGTAAGTCTGAGCAATAATAATTATGATTTACAGGATGTAAATCGCACTTATGGTTCCTCAAAATGATTCTGATT
Source organism: Tor tambroides (assembly GCA_021397915.2). Classification (NCBI taxonomy): domain Eukaryota; kingdom Metazoa; phylum Chordata; class Actinopteri; order Cypriniformes; family Cyprinidae; genus Tor; species Tor tambroides. The sequence continues at coordinate 50,276 of JAFVLL020041506.1, read as the reverse complement.
CCTTGACGATTCAGTTAATGATTGTTTGTTTTTGTATGAGCATCCAGTTGGTAACTACATTAATTTAAGTGCCTTACATACTGTGTGTAAGTTGTAATATATTTGTGTTTAATTTGATTAAAAGTACTGACTCATAAGAGTCATTCAAGAGAATCAGATTAAACTGATTTGCACTTTATGATTTTGATTCACTAACAAGAACCAGTTTTTAAGAGTCATTTGTTTGAGAATCAGATTGTACTGATTGCTGTTGCCAGTGCTGTAAGGTTTTGATTCCTGGCTAATATGATTTGTGTATGAATCAGACTACACTGGTTGTGCTGGATGTTTTTGATTCACTAAAAAGAATCGGCTAATCAGAGCCATTAATTTGAGAATCAGATTAAACTGATTGCATGCTATTCACTAAAAAGAAGAATTTCATAAAAGCCATTTGTTTGGGAATCTGATTACACACGGTTTTGATTCGCTAAAAGAATCAGCTCATGAGAATTATTCGGGCAGGAATTGAACCACACTTGTCAATGCTGTAAAATTTTGATTTAATAAAAGAACTGACTCAGAAGAGTCATTCGTTCTGGAATCAGACTATAGTTATTGTGCTATGTGGTTTTGATTCAATAAAAAGAGCTGTCTCATTAGATTCATTAATTTGAGACTCGTATTACATTGGGCATTAAGGTTTTGATTCAGTACTGGCTCATAAGATTCAGAATTGGACTGCACTGGTTGTGCTGTATGTTTTTGATTCACTAAGAAGAACCAGTTCCTAACAGTCTTTTGTGCAGGAATCAAACCACATTTGTCACTCTGTAGGGTTTTGATTCAGTAAAAGAACTGGCTTATATGATTCATTTGTTTAGGAGTAGGACTGCGCTGGTTGTGCTGTTTGTTTTTGATTCACTAAGAAAAACCGGCTCATAGAGTCATTCGATTAGGAATTGGTTGTGCTACAGTGGCATGCGAAAGTTTGTGAACCCCTTGCAGAATCTGTGAAAATATGAATAATTTTAACAAAATAAGAGAGATCATACAAAATGCATGTTATTTTTTATTTAATATTGACCTGAGTAAGATATTTTACATAAAAGATGTTTACATTTAGTCCACAAGACAAAAAAAATAGCTGAAAGTATTTAAATAACCCCCTTTAAAAGTTTGTGAACCCTTGGTTCTTAATACTGTGTGTGGTTACCTGGATGATCCACGACTGTTTTTTTTGTTTTGTGATGGTTGTTCATGAGTCCCTTGTTTGTTCTGAACAGTTAAACTGTCTGCTGTTCTTCAGAAAAATCCTCCATGTCCTGCAGATCCTTCAGTTTTCCAGCATCTTTTGCATATTTGAACCCTTTCCAGCAGTGACTGTATGATTTTGAGATCCATCTTTTCACACTGAGGACAATTGAGGGACTCAAACACAACTATTAAAAAAGGTTCAAACATTCACTGATGCTCCTGAAGGAACCACGATGCATTAAGAACCGGGGGGTGAAAACTTTTTGAATTTGAAGATCAAGGTAAATTGTACTTAATTTTTCTTCCGGGAAACATGCAAGTATCATCTGTTGCTTCCGAAGGGCAGTACGAAATGGAAAAATAAATGATATTTCAACAAAATAAGAAAAATTTGGACATCTTCATCCTGTTCAAAAGTTTTCACCCCCCGGCTAACATGCATTTTGTATGGTCTGTCGTATTTTGTTAAAATGATTCCCATTTTCGTTTTCAGATTCTGCAAGAGGTTCCCAAACTTTCGCATGCCACTTTTGCGTGCCCTTTTTTTTTTTTTTTTTTTTTAAATTCACTAAAAAGAACCATCTTGTAAGAGTCATTCATTGAAGAATTGGTCTATATTGAATTCGTTATGAGGTTTTGACTCAATAAAAAGAACTAACTCAAAAGAACCATTCATTTGAGGATCATAATACACTGATTGCGCTGTATGGTTTTGATTCACTAAAAATAATCAGTTCATACAAAACATTTGTTTAGGAATCTGATTACACCAAATGCGCTGTAAAGTTTTGATTTACTTCAAGAACTGGCTCATAAACTTCCTTTGTTTAGGATTTGGACTACACTGGTTATTGATTCACTAAAAAGAACCAGTTTATAAGAGTCATTTGTTCCAGAATCAGACTACACTGGTTTTGCAGTATGTTGCAGTAAAAGAATCAAATATAATTCGGTTCTGTTTTTGTTTTTTAATGACCCATTCTGAAGCTTATTTGTTTCTAGCCCTCTCTGTGACAAATCGGATCTTTGATTGTTCAGTTTAGTTTAGCTATATGAGTCAGTTTAATTAATCTCAGTTCTGTCCTGTCTAATTCAAATCATTCAAGTAGCTCAGCTGCGGTTCTGCCTCATCCGGCATCAGACTTATTTTCCCCACATGAGCTAATTAGAAGCGCTTCTAACCGCTCCTCTCATTCACAACAACTCGCGTCATGCCAATATGTAGGTCAGTTCGTGCAACCAGCCATAAGTAACATCGAGGAATGAGCTAGTGAGGGTAAAATGAATACGAGGAATGTTACATGCAATTTTGCACGGACAAACCCCTCTTGACAGTGGCTAACGTGAATGAACTCGACTCAGTGATCTGCACCAGAGCTGTGTTTATTTCTGCTACAAAGTGCAACGAGTTTATTTGCTTGCAGCATAAATGTATGACTAAATATTACATCAGTGTTTCCTCCCTTATTTCCTGACTGATTTTATTATGCTTGCAATATCTCTGTCCGTGTGTTACCAGGTCACCTGTTCCACAAGTTCGCAATTACCGAATCCGACTGGTATCGCATCAAGCAGAGCATCGACTCCAAGTGTCGCACGGCTTGGCGCCGGAAGCAGCGAGGACAGAGTTTGGCGGTTAAGAGTTTCTCACGACGAACCCCGGCCTCGCAAAGCAGCTCAGGTACGATCCCTTGCGTCCTATCCCGCCTATTTTTTCTCTTGCGAAACCCGGTTTCTCTTTGATTTTGATGCTAAGTTTCTAGGCCGCAGCTGGTTTGTGTTCAATTGAACATAAACATATGCTGCGAGAGAGAACATGCAGTTGTCGTTCCATATGTTAGTTCGCTATCAAATTAGCTATGTATATAACCTCACATCCATCCGCGCAAAAGTCATGTGTACGTTGCGCACACGTGTTTATGTTTGTGTGCGAGAGAGAGACTCTGTGACTGATGTTTCCTCATCTAACAGCTGGTTCTAATCTCAGAACAACGCCTCACGTCCTGTCCCTTCCTCTCAGAGATCCGCAGGCCTTCACCTTTGACCCGTTTCGGACTAACCCAAATATCCTGTATTGGTTTGTCACAATGGTCCATATACTTACGATTGCTTCACCTCCTTCAGTCCAGCTGGAATAGGCCGCCCTGCGTGGTAGATTAAACTATTAGCTTATGAACAAGCCACCTGGTGCTCGGCCTTCTTTCAAACCAGAGCGAGAGGAACATGTGGTCTGTTGCTAATGCAAGGAACAAAATGTTTCCATCCGAGAACTAAAATATCTTATTTTTTATGCGTAGGCATGGAGAAAATAAGCCGCACACCCTGCCATAGCTTGCAAAATTCTGTATTTACTTTAAAAATGCTTTAAAGCTGATGTAGTTTTTAACTACGTTACTGAATCAGTCTCAGTTTTAATTTTAGGAGGTTTAAAATTTGGGGACGGAAAAACAGGAATCGTATTGCTTAGACGTGTTAATTAAATTTTAAACGGCTGTGATTCAATTAATTAGACGCAACCACGGTATGTTTAGAAATAAAAAACAGTTAGCAATCACCAAATAGCCCACATTTATGGCAGCTTGCTAACTGATATATTCAATCTACTGATGATGAATAATTAATATTTTGTGTAATTTATGGTGTTTAAATCATACCTGTGAACTCACCTTTTTGCCATGTAAGTTTTGATGGCATTTTCTTTTCACAAGACCTCCCTATAATACCTGTTATAATGTAGTGTTTACTTAAAGCAACAGCTATGATTCTGCTGTTCCACAAGCGCCACCTTCTGGCAAAGAGTGAATTTGCATATTCACTTATATTCACCTTTTACGCTGAACAGTGTAGTAAATGTTAACTGGCATACCAACAAGAAAAAAAAAAATTTAATTGGACATAATCGTCAGGAAGCTAAAAAAAACCAACAACATTTTAATCTGGGGTAGTGGGGTCTAAAGTAATGCTGTAGCCCAGAGGCCTCTGGTTAACTTAAGGCCCCTTGTACAGATCATTTGATATTTTGAATATCTAATAAGCAGCAATATTTTGCTCAGACGACACTTTTTGTTAGCACATATTAGCATACAATATTTATAAATGTGCAACAGGCACTAGACCATGGATCTGACCAAATTCTGTATGTTAAGTTAATAAATGGCTTCGGCACCGATAGCCTTGCGAGCAGCGCGCCAACATAGAGCACTGTTGTGCTAGGAGCGTCCTGAGTTCGAATCCCGACTCGAGGACCTTTCCCGATCCTGCCCCATCTCTCTCCCACTTCACTGCCTGTCAGCCCTGATCTGTCTTATCATAATAAAGGCGAAAATGGCAAAAATAAGTCTAAGTTAATAAAAGCCATTGTTTTGGTCATACTACCATTTTTGCTTGCTTATATTAAAACAAGAATTTAAAATTCGGTATATTTCATGTTTTATATTTTCGTCAAACAACCTTTGTTCACACATTACCTTGCCAAGTTTGCAAACATGGTTGCTGACTGTTATATAATGAATCTAAACGCACACTAACTGCTTGAACATGAAATGGAAAAACTTCTTTATATTTAACAATAAGTAGCACCATTTTAGTTTGCCTTTGTTATCATACCATGTTTTTAAGCTAACCGCCGCTAGACTGTGAATCATTTTGTGGACATTTTGAACATTTAATAAGCAGAGACTTTTTTTTCACACTTTACCATGACATGCTAACCACATGTGCTAGAAAATGAATTTGAAAACCTTCTCTATTCAACTTCTCTATTGAAATGGTCAGCTGACCAAAAAAAGACTACATATTAAATAATAATTTGGCACTTTTTGGTGAAATTACCATATTTGTTTGCATATATTACCGTGTTTTCAGCATGTGCAGTAACCACGAGGCCATGGATCTGACAAAATTCTTTATTTGAATAAGCAGTGATATTTTGGTCAAATGGCCATTTTCGTTGCAAACATTCTTAGACCATATTTTTTAAGCATGTGCGTTAAAGAACTCAAAAAATTCAGTGTATTTAATAAGCAGTGGAGTTTTAATCAAATGGCCTTTGCTCGCACACATTACCATACCACATTTAAAGCATGGTTGCTAAACGTTATATCTTGGATCTGACAAAATTTGCATATTTATTTCAACTCTGACATGTCTGTCAAACGACTAGCTTCGTACACTTTACCATGTTTTTGATTGTAGAAATAGCAAAGCTATTTTATTTAATTGAGTAAAATTCAGAATGTTTTTATAAGTTATAGCATTTTCAGCGAACACCCATCTTCTCACACATTATCATTCTCTGTTTTACATTATAATTGTAGAATTATCAAAGCTGTTTTTTTTAAAAACGTTTGCTAACTTTACCATACCTTTGTTTGTTAGCATATGTGTTACTGTCAGACCACAATTCCAACAATTCATTGTTTAGCAAGCTGTAGCATTTTCATCAAACGACCATTTTCAGATACATACATCATGCTGTGATTTTGATTGTCATTGTAGAATAATCAAAGCTGTCTTATTATTTAAAAAAAACAAAAAACATTTGTTAACTTTACCATAGCATATTTGTTAGCATGTGTGCTAACTGCCAGGCCACAAATCCAATAATTTAGTGTTTAGTAAGCCACAGGATTAGCATTTTCAAAAACATTCTTCAGATACATTATCACACTGTGTTTTTGATTGTCATTTGTTGAATGATCATAGCTAATTTATTCAAAACATTTGTTGACTTTACCATACCGTGTTTGTTAGCAAGTGTGCTAACTGCCAGGCCACAAATCCAACAAAATTCAGTATGCAACATTTTCATCAAACAACTGTCTTCTGATACTTTATCTTGCTGTGATTTAATTGTCATCATAGAATCATAAAACACAGTTGTTTTTGTTTTATACGGCATTGCTAAACCGATAGCAGCCAAGAAGCGAAAACTAGCAAGCTGAAGGACAAATTGGTCTGAAGATCTTTCAGATGCATAAAATTGAATCCGGTTTACTTTTCATCCGCAACCTTGGGAAGACCCTACGTAGTTTCAGATCACATTGCACTAACAGTGCGGCATTGTCACATTCGGTGCTTTTTCCTCTAAGAAACGTTAGCCTGCTAATATGCCCTTCGCTATGATTTAAAATCACTCCAACTTTGTAAATGAACACCCGCACCGTTTTTTCCAGAGACGACTTGATGACCTTTAATCAGAAATGCGGTGAGTGTGTGTTTTAAGCGTCTGGGCTGTTGTAGCATGTCGATAATTCTCATTGTTTAGACTAAAGGGGTTGGGTTTACGTACAGTTTTAGGGCACGAGAGCGTTTGGGCTGCTAGGTCGAGAGCCCTTGTTGTGTATTTTGAGATCGTTTACGCTGTATAAACACGCTCTAATCTGGCAGATGCACTGGATCCTGTCCAGCTGCAGTCGGAAGGGATTTTCCTCAAGTTCAGGGTGTGTATATGTGAACTCTTTCACTTCTCTCTCCGTCTGTGAGAACCTTGTTTATCGTATGTTCTCTTCTACATTTGTTTGGGTTTGCGCATGTTCACATTCGTACAAATATTGCAGGATATGTGACCTGCGGCTATGTGAGCGAATGGGCGTTCGCCTGATTGCATCAAAATCATGATGGAGGACAGATTGTGGTCTCGCTCTTTATCTCTGTCTTGCTTAAGTGTGTGTGTGTGTGTGTGTTTGGCAGTTACAGTGCAGCATCTCTTGTTATTGAAAGCAGTTGTTTGACACGGTTTGACCCAGTCTCTCTAGTTTCTGGTTTGAGCCACATAGTTGGACTGTGTTATGAACTTGTTTATGTGTGTCCTCAAGCAGATGGAGTCTCGGCCGCAGAGACGTCGGCTATCGAGACCTCTACCCAGCAGGCCTTGCACTACGCTCTGGCTGGAGCCGCACAGCAAGTCCAGATCCACCGTATAGGAGAAGACGGACAGGTGCAAGTTGTGAGTATAATCATATCATCATCCAAAAGGCCTACCCACACAAATATATATAAATATACTAGTGCTGTCAAATGATTAATCACGATAAATAATAAAAAATAAAAGTTTTTTACATAATATATGTATGTGTACTGTGTATATTTATTATGTATATATAAATACCACACATACAGTATATATTTTGAAAATATTTACATGTATATAAATTTATATCCTTATATTTTATGTTATATATATTAATATATTTAATATATAAACATAACATATTTTTCTTAAATATATACATGCATGTGTTTGTATTTATATATAGGTCTACATAATAAATATACACAGTACACACATATATATATATTATATAAACAAAACTTTTATTTTTGGATGTGATTAATCGTTTGACAGCACTAAAATATACTATCTGTCTGTCTGTCTATCTGTCTGTCTATCTGTCTGTCTGTTTGTCTGTCTATCATTTGATCGTTCTATCTATCTATCCTTCTGTCTGTCTGTCTATCTATCTATCTATCTATCTATCTGTCTGTCTGTCTGTCTGTCTGTCGTTTGATCATCCTGTCTGTCTGTCTATCGTTCTATCTATCATTCTGTTGTTTGTTCGTTAGTTTATTTGTTATAGATAGATAGATAGATAGATAGAGACTATATATTTGGGATTATTTGGAAAGAAAAACACAGGGGGTCCGGCAATTATTGTTTGCAAGTTTTGGAGTTAACCCAAAGCTAAAGTTCAGCAAAAATGTATTATTAATAAAAATAAAATTATTATTTTTATTAATTATAATTAAAATGGTCAAGCATGGCTCTTTACAATTATAATTATTTGATTTTATTATTATATAATAATTATTTAAATGCCTTTAAAATGTTAGCACAGTTTAAAAGGTTCTTGGAGTTCAAGGTGGGCTCTTTTGACTTAGGCCAGTGTGCAGTGCCATAGTAACCATGGCCAAACACCACTTTTTTCCCCAAACATAAATATCTTACTTAATTCAGGCATTTGCAAGACCACACATCTCGTAACAACGCATACATACCCATTCATCTCAAATCTGTCTCAGCTGCGCAGACAAATGCATAAACACATTCAAACATCTCCTGATCTCTCTCTAAGAAGGTCTGGGTCTCCCTGAACTCTGGTACTCAGAGGAAAAGTCAATCCCCTGCAAGCGTTTAATGGAGCTTTAACAGCAGAGTTTCCGCTGTGCCCGATCATGAGGACCTAAACATGATCTCTGACTCTCACAGCTGCATGAGGTCATCTCCACCCCGAAACACCATCCGAAATATGATCTGCATACATTGTGACAGCACAATCAAAACCCTGAATACACAGTGAACAATCAGGAGAGTTAAATCTGCGGAGGAGTTCTTGGCGTCGGCGGACTCAGAAACGGATCTGTCATCTGTTGTTTGTGTAACATCTCCCTGAACCGAACCATAATAGTTGTACTCTCGGAGGCAACAACTCAATGGTCAGCTTTTGTCAAGGCCTTTGGCTCCTCGAATGTTCAGTTCATGTCACTCGCACATAATCGATAATTTTAGCCTGTCAGATGTGGCAAACAATGACACGCTCTTTTTAGGTTTTGAATGATCGCTTGTGTATAAACTTTCCTAAATTAGACATTTTTCATGAGAATTTTGGGAAGGCAGTGGAGGAAAAAACTGATTAACAAAACCAGTAATATCAAATGTTTAGGAACACATCACATTATTTGTGGAAAAATGTGTTGTTTCTATACCGCAGTATTGAACTATCAAGCAACACGAGACTAAAAAGTCATCCAAGGTTAACCATGATACATTTGGCGTGTTATAATAATTTAAATACAGTAAATACTTTACTGAAAGACGCCTGTCATTTTGTTATGATTATCATTAGAAAACATCATTACATTGCCATTATTGGTAAATTTGTAGGGCCCTATGATTTCTGCGATGTGGAAAACACAGACGGAATCGCGGAATCCAGTCATAAAAACGGAATTTACTGTATAACGCGGAATGTCACGGAATTTGCCAAATTGTGACCCTGGACCACAAAACCAGTCATAAGGGTCAATTTTTCAAAACTGAGATTTATACATCATCTGACAACTGAATAAATAAGCTTCCCATTGATGTATGGTTTGTTAGGATAGGACAATATTTGGTCGAGATACAACTATTTGAAAATTTGGAATCTGAGGGTGCAAAAAAATCAAAATATTGAGAAAATCGCCTTTAAAGTTGTCCAAATGAAGTTCTTTGCAGTGCATATTACTAATCAAAAATGAAGTTTTGATATATTTACAGTAGGAAATTTACAAAATATCTTCATGGAACATGATCTTTGTTTAATATCCTAATGATTTTTGTCATAAAAGAAAATCAATAATTTGACCCATGCAATGTTTTTTTGGCTATTGCTACAAAAATACCCCAGCGACTTAAGACTGGTTTTGTGGTCCAGGGTCACAATTTTGGATGAATAAATCAAAAGTAGGTCAGTACATTTCAGTCAAATCGCGATATGAACTAGTGTCTGTGAACATTAACCCACAAAAAGACTATTTAAATCCTGCATATTCTGCGTGTCTCTGTGTGAATGAATAGCACAGACGTGCGGTTTTGTTTACTACACATACATGAACACATGAACATCATCTCTAGAACTGCTCTGAGTGTCACTTCATGAGCATTTTACCAGTTCTTTTGAGAAAAACTATCATCATATTATATACACACAGATACCTAAAGATCTTCAGAGCAACCCATCAAAATAAAAGTTCGGTTTAACTTGAAGAAATTGTGACAGAAATATATTACTCAATTGTAATTACTCAGTATATTACTCAATGTAATGTGCGTGTGTGTAATTAAATATTAAATAATATATTCATATATTTCTAAGTTTTTTTTATTATTTATATTTATATTATTTATATATATATATATATATATATATATATATATATTTATATACTTAATATTTTTGTGGACATTGTGATACATTGCCATTCAAATGTTTGGGGTAAGTAATAATAATATTTTATTTTATATATATATATATATATATATATATATAAAACACATAATTTTATTTAAATTTTACTCCAAAGATACATTAAATAGATCAAAAGTGACAGCAAAGACATCTATAATGTTTCAAAAGATTTCTAAAAAAAAACAGGCTGTTCTTCTGAAGTTTCTATTCATTAAAGAGTTATAAAATATGAAAAATGAAATATTTTCAAATAGAAAACCATTATTTTAAATTGTAATAATATTTTACAATATTACTGTTTTTAATGTATTTTTGAGCAAATAAATGCAGCTTTGGTGAACATAACTTTCAAAAACATTAAAAATATTCCAAAATATTCCAAACTTTTGACTTCTAATGTATATATTGTCTATATTTTGTCTTGCTATGGCTAATTTCATAGCTAGCATTTTATGTATTCTAAACAAACACAATTAAATAAAATTGTCATACTTTACGTTGCCAAATAGCTTGATTGGAAATGGCATTCATTTTGGTGTCTTTTTCATTCACAGATACCACAGGGACACCTCCACATCGCTCAGGTGCCACAGGGCGAACAGGTGCAGATCACACAGGACAGCGAGGTGAGCATCGTTTCCTTTAGCTTTCTTGTTTTTCTTCATTCTTTTTCTTCCTCTGAGGCTCTCCACCCCTCATTTGTGTTTCCCATATGAAGGTCTCAAGGACCTCACCGCCTATCCATAATTATTCCTGACCTACCAGTTTTACTATGATCTTTGGCAGAGATATTTCTCTCAAGCACTCGTTTCTGAGGCTCTTGAGTACTCCGTGTCCTAGATTTGAACAGGATTATGTAAGGTATCCGCAAATATGTAAACATTATTTTGATCAGATCCATTCGTCATCCTCAGAGGAAGAAAGACGAGGGAGGAGCAGAGAATAAATGTTCAAAAGCTCTTCCTGTGCTGGTTTATAAAAAAATTTATGATGGCCATAGACTTTCAATGCTCATTTTTTTGGGTAAATTCTCAGGAATATTGTTTGTTTTTAAGTCCAGAGCTTAGCAACAGTGTGCCACTTCATCCAACCTCCACTCCACAAAGACTGTCTTTGTAATATATTTGGCCCGCCTCATCAAAACCATTTATTTGAGAGAGTTTGTAAAGGAAGTGAGCCGTTGTAAGATCATTTCCTTTTATCCAGATATTTGTCAGGTGCGTGTGTGTGTGTGTGTTATAATCAGATGGGGAACATGATTGAAAGTTTGTTGTGGTGCAGCAGTTTTGTCCCTGATGAAAAACTGTGTTGTGTAACCGACACTTTCCATCAGTAAGATACAAAACAGGGTCTAAAATTCTCTTTTGAAATAGAGAGTACATGTTTCTTTTTCAGCAAATTGTCAGTGGAAAAACTTCAGATGTTGATCACCAACCTCAGGTGGTCAAACTAAATATTTATGAGCTGTGTCACTTTCTATTCATGTTCTATGAGGATTGCAATATTTCAACCCTGTTACTCACCTTTCGGGTCCTTGTTTTATAGCAGTACAGATTAAATAAAACAAGAAGTAATAAAACATGAAAAAAATTATTAAAAATTAATTTAAAGTTAAAGAAACTATGCTGCAATGAGTAACAGAGTTGCAAATTTAGAGTCCATTTTTTTCACTCAGTGGAGACTTTCGGGGGAAATGTTGGTTTATCGTTATTGATAAACTTTGGAAGAAATATTGGTTGAATTATTTTTTTATTCAATGTCTAGGGTAACAGAGTTGAATGTATTTGAGCTTTGCGAATGCAAAACACTGCAAAAACTGGAGGAAGAAAAAAAGGAATTTTTCTAGTTCCTACTGTGGAAAGGATTCAAATGCTGTTACTTTTTGTGTTATGAAAAAATAAAAAGTACTTTAATTTTTGTGGTAAAATCCTGTGGTTGTGCTTATGTTGAACAGAGCTAAATATTACAATGTTGGTACTTAAAATTAGTTTATATTTACAAATTGTTTAATTACATATGAATTGAATATAAATTCCACAGATTGTCTGAAAAATATGACATGGTCTTATGAATTATTGGGTAGAGTTGGTGGGAGAGGCTAAAATGATCATTTTAAGAATGAGGATACAAACATTTAATCCTAGTTAATTTTAAGTTAGATAATCTGTATTTAATAGTCATTGTAACAAAACAATGTGAAAAAATGTACATCTAAGGCACTGTTCACACCGAACACATTTTTGCATTCCACTGCTTCTATTGTTTTTCTTTTCAAACGTGCATTTTTAACATTGTGACTTTGTTTTTCCCTCATTCCACTTCTCATGTCTTGCATTTTTCAACACAGAAATTAATTTCAGCATGAAAGTCCTTTTGCAAAAATGTGGGACATTAACCTGTACCTCATCCATGGAAACTGGCAGCTGCTGAAATTTGAATATGTCTGTCTTTCCTGTCTTGCAGGGCAACCTACAAATCCACCAAGTGCATGTTGGGCAAGATGGCCAGGTAAATGTAGGTACCCTTTTACATTTATTGGTCTGTGTTTGTGTGACAGTGTCTTTGTGTGTCCTCTCTCATTTTTTGGTTTGTTCTGAGAATATGATGTTTGGGACAGCGCACACTTCCTGTTTCTCAGCTCACATCAAAGAGGGACTCTAGATCAAACAGGGCTGAAAAGCAATAGAGGCCTGTGTGGAAATTCAGCTCATTTCACACACACAAACACATTCTCAGCGTCAATTTTTTGGATCATTACAGTAAACTAAATAAAAATTTGAAATATTGCTTTGGCAACTTGCTGACATAAAATAAATTGAAGGATTTCAGTGTTTCCCACAGCCTTACACTCTATTTGTGGCAGCAGTCCCCCGCCCCCATATATATATTATGCAAATTCATTCTCTGCCAGTGGGAGGCGCTTTTAGAGTGTGAGAAATAGAGGATTCCCCGGTAACGCTGTACACAAAGCAGCGCTCCGCTCACAAACACTGCTTCATCAGGCATTACATGCAAGATAAAATGAAAATGACATCGAAAATTTTCTGAAGACAGTGATATAAAAACACCCGCACCGGATTTTGATTTTGAAACGTGCAGTGCTCCTGTTTATTCAACGAAATCAAAGCCTTTTGGAAAATCTATTTGTGGCGGTCAGTTTTGATATTGTGGCGGTCCGCCACAAATAAGTCAATGTATGGGAAACACTGGATTTTTCTTTCCTTTTTAAAAAAAAAAAAAAAAATTTCAGTAAACATTTCTTATCTCAAGGAACATTTTTTAATGGTTTTAGTTAAATATAACTTGAACTTAGCAACCATATAACAGCATTTAGCATTGTAGTGGAATAGGGCTGTCAAATAAAAATTCGAATTTCGAATATTTGTCGAATTCAAAATAAAAATGCACATTTGAATGCAAAAACTCATTTGAATTTTAGTTGTGCGTCAGACAGCCTTATCAGTGGCACACGAGATGCGATGACGATGTTGGTGACATTGCATTTTAATGCTTTTGTTAGCCTATCCAGTTGAACCCACTAGATGTGGCGCTGCTCATTCAAAATATTGCGAAAAAAGAGAACATAAACGTGGAGAAGATCTACGGCAAAACTGAAACCAAGCTGTTCACACAAAACACATATTTATCGCATTTTCTATAGGGGCATCTATCACCGTTGCACTCACGTGTCACATGTTTAAAAAGCCATGTGAAATTAATTTCAAGTTCAACTTTAAATAAACATGTCTCAAGACTTTATGGCAGTTTTTCCCCATATCACTTCATCTAATGTTTTTAAATGAAAAAATACTCTTTGTGATTAGTTTTCGTTCCTTTGTATTAAATGATACATACATACATGATGCTGTTTTGTTTCTAATTGAAGCAGTTTAAGTAATTATACTTGATTTATAAACATTATTTTAAACATTATGCACTTTTTTCAAAGATAGTCATGTTATTTTATTGCTTTAAATAAACGTGCATTAGTAATATTTTGCTTGATGCGCCCTCTTGTGGCCTCAGGAGAGAAGCCAAAAGCTTTTTGGGAAGGGGCGTAACATTTCTGTCACACGCTTGAGGCATTCGGCCAATCACAACGCACCGGATAGCTGGCCAATCAGAGCATACCTCGCTTCTCAGAACGATGAGCTTTGTAAAAATTGGCGCGTTTCAGAAAGGCGGAGCATAGAGGAGCAAAAATAATGTACAGTATGTGGAAAATAATGTTTTTTTTAACCTTAAACCGCATAAACACATTGCATTACACCAAATACACAAAATAATGTTTTTTTTTAGCAACATCACATGACCCCTTTAAATTCAAATATAATTCGAATATTGATAATATTTAAGTACAAAATTTGAATTTTTCAGCCACTGCAAAAACTGCTCACTTTTTCCTCAGAAACTGAAAATCTAGGTTGTATTTTGCCATTAAGGCGGCTTTTGCTGTTTTATCAGCAATTGTTTTTTCTAGCCTGTTTCCCAGTTCTGGCTTTTTACACACACTCATGCACCCATAACATACTCCATTATGATGATAGTTTGCATCTGTACAGTAGCTATGAGTAAATATTTGCATTTTTAAAAAATATTCCTGGCAAATCTCCCAGATGATTGTAGATATGAGGGTGCTTTTAGTCCCATAGTGCCAGAGTTTGCACGTACACAAAATATGTGTTTCTTGAAATCTCTAACTGGCTAATATGCATTAGGCAACATCTATCTGTGCATTCACGTGAATCGAAATGGGAAGAGAGCGGAAAAAAATGTCATTAGTCCTAAAACAGAGCTCAGATGATTTCCCTGGACCTCTTCCACATCTCTCACTGCATCAGGTCTTTTTGTCCCTTCCAAGGATTTCTTCACTCTGGTCGCTCCTCCTCTTCCTCCATCTCCTCTCTTTTCATCTCCATGTGCTATGGTTCATCTGTTTTCGACTCATCTCCATCCTGTAAACAGCTGGAGGTCTGTCCTCCACTCAGCCTCAGGTCAGCAGAACCTCAGGCCAGCGGCACTGCAGTCCCCTCAAAGCTTTCAGCAGGGGTATAAATGCTCCGAAAACACTTTATATCTAAGTGTTTACACAGCAGTGGAAATTCTGTCGTCATTTACCCTTGTTCCAAACCGCTTGATTTTCTTTCTTCCATAAAACACAGAAGGTGAAATTTCAAAGAATACCCTGGTTGCTCTTTTCCATACAAATACAACGAATGTGAAATTATCGTTCATGTTTCAAAAAAGATGCAAGAAAATGCTAAAATGATCATTAAAGTGATCCATATGACTCATGCATTAAGTTTTCTCAAATCACATGATAGCTTGAATGAATCATTCAGACTGGATTTTGACAACTGGATCAACTGATTCATTAAAAAGTTCAGATTCTCATGAATCAGACTTGGCTACTTTTCTCATTAATTGTATAAGCACCACATTTTGCTCCTGTTTCTCACATGAAGTTATCATATGACTCCAGAGGACTTGTAATATAGTGCATGAGTCATATTGACCACTTTTATGATGCTTTGTGTTTAATGCTTGAAATATCTGATTCATTTTAATTGAAAAGAGTGACCAGCACAGGTCCTCTAGTCTCAGTTTGTTTTCCACAGAAGCATTAAAAGTCATAAGTTGAAATAACATGAGGTTGAGTAAATGAGTTTTATAATAATTGCTTTAACAATTAGAAAATATTCTGCATAATCAAGATGGTTTTATGGTCTACCATGACTTTCATCTAAATTCAGGTCACAGAAAATTTTAATTCAGGTTCTAGGCAGAGTTTACAGTGAAGCACAGAGGACATTGTCTGTTATGCATATAGATCACTTTTTTGCAAGGTAATCAGTTTTTTTTGGCATTATTATAGAATGTCTTGGACTTGAAATAGTTCATCCAAAAATTAAATTTCTGTCATTGTTTATTCACCCTGGTGTCATGTGCAAACGCATCTGGCTTACTTTCTATCAAGTAATCTATCAAAAAAGACCAACAAACAAACAAAACAAACATGAAAGTAGTCCATATAATTTGTGCACAAATCTTTTGTAGCAATTAAATAATTGATTGAAATTTAGTCAACATTAGTCAACAGAAAATCTTCACTGTAACTCACATATAGTGCAGGTTGGATGTCAGTCCAATGTCTCTGGGACCAAACATCTTTACAGCATATTTGATTTAAGAGCTGCTGCAAATAACTTAAATTTTAAATTAGATTTGGAACATAGCCCACTTTTCATTTAGACAATGTTTTGTTTATTTTATGTTTTAGGTGTTTTTCATTATAATTGGGGCTTGAAAGATGCAGCCTGTACAAGCCTTGTCTTGCAAATAGTGTAAAGTTCCTTCTTTGTCTGGTTAAGCAGGATATCTGAATTGGATTTGAGTTTTTACATCCCCATCTCCCCACCATGTTCTCTCTGCTGTCAAGGGGAAGAGTCCATGATTTATAGGCTGTCGGGTCTATATCAGCGTGCCATATCATTTAGCCCCTTTCCGCTATCTAAAACAAATATGCTCACAGCCGGCACATGAAAGACTTCCATGAGAGAAATCAATCAGTGACCTCTTATCTGATGCCCCCTCTCTTGCCCTCTGATCTGACCCCCAGATCTATAGAGGTCCAGAGTGGAAGATAAGGGAAGAACGTGAAAAGAGAGTGAGAAGACTGAAGTCTGAGGAGATTTTGTTTTTGGTTGGTACAATTGGTTAGTTCCACATTGTGCTCGCAATTCTTCAGACCAGACGTTGCAGATGTTTATTACTGAAACCTCTCAGGCCTTGTGTTTTCTATGAACAAGAGTTCTTTATTTACTTCTCCTTTCACAAGGGGATGGTGCACAGCTGTGCACCCAGTTGGGGATCTGAACGGTGTTGCAGTCACTTCCTTGACCGGTTTTGATGTAGATAGGAAGAATGGAAGTAGGAAGGGGAGTTTTGGCTCCTGTTGGTAAGTCCAGGTGCATTAGTTGATGTTTGGCAAGTACAATGGATATGTGAACAGCTCTGCAGAAGTGCAGTGGTATCTCAGAGGTTGTTTGCAGCCAAGTACCGCCTATTTTGACAAGAAAGGTAAAGTGAGCAACCAAAATGTGATGTTTAGAGCTGTTGAAACTGAAAACATAGTAATAGAAAGTGGTAGCTTGTTCAAATAATAAATGAATGAATAGCGCTACCAGTGTAGTCTGATTCAAGAACAAATTACTCTTAAGCTGGTCCTTGTAGTGAATCAATCAAAAAGACTGAAGGGGTGTTTACACGACAAAAAAAATTGAACTTATTATGTGGTTTAGCCATTCATTTACTGAAAATATAAATTTTTGAAAATAGTTTTCAAAGTGCACGCTTTTGAAAATGATACTGTTATGATTTCCGTGTAAACTACAACAATGCAGAATATTACATATTTGCATAGTGTTTCATTACAAAATGAACTACTGGCTTGACATGCATAAAACCTTTTAAGTCGTGTTGTGGATCCGTGTGAATGGGGACCGTTTTGACAACATTATGCAAAAAAAACATGAAGGAAAAAAAATTCTATTTGTAGCACGTTGTTTTGCAAACGAACCATTTGAGTCAGTCTGATGAATCCTTCACTGAATGGACTCGCTGAATCTGTTCAGTGAGTTCTGTCATGACAACTCTCAGAGAGTTTTGCATGGTAATATGCATGGCAATGTTAATGTGTTTGGTCTTGGTGGAAATGATCTGGTGCTGCTGCGGCAGAGCAAGTACCGAGACTTGTTACTGCCAGTACATCCACTGTGAGCATGTAAGAAATACTGCTGCTACATTTATAACATTTATGAAATAACCCACATATATAACA
This sequence comes from Tor tambroides, assembly GCA_021397915.2. NCBI lineage: Eukaryota > Metazoa > Chordata > Actinopteri > Cypriniformes > Cyprinidae > Tor > Tor tambroides. Next base: position 32,252 of record JAFVLL020041506.1, on the reverse strand, counting down.
TACATGAAATCACCTCATAGCAGATCTATACAGGTGGAGCTGGGGAAGGAGGAGGGTTTCTGAAGCGCTCTACAACTACTGCAGCGTGCGCTAGCCAAGTATTTGAATGTTAAGCAGCAAACTCATTGGCTGCTGATATGAAAAGAAACCAATCAGCTACACCATGTGAATGATGATGATGTTATATCAGATTGAGTTAGAACCTATCGACCTGCGCCATCTAGAGTTTCATGACAGAACTTTGTATTTACCGAATCAATGAATGCTCTATAAATACTCTTATAAAGAGGAAGTGGTGACGAGTTATAATTTTAACAGTTTTAGACATGAAATGGACATCAATATCAATTGAACGGTGTAGTTTGGGCTCTATGTTTTGAATTGGACATTGTAACTGAATCTGAATATAGTCAAATCTGGAAATGTGTATCAATACCCAACCCTATCAGCTTGGTACATTGAGTCCGATTTATTTCCCAGCAAACTGATTAAAATATACCATTAACAGTATCAAATAAAAGTCCTGCCCCAAACTCAGACTATTGATTCATGCAGTTGGCATGCTGGGATGCTCAAACAAACAGCACAGTGTTTTGAAAGTAACCTGCTACATTTACATAGTAAGATTTTTGGCACTGTCTGCACATCTAAAATTGAGCCCTACAAATACAGACTGCACCAGAACCAGACCCAATAAAGACTTATTCTAAGCCTGCTTATTCAAACAAATGTAAAAAGAGTTAGGAAAGACTGTTGTGATCTGTTTCTAATCGGCTTTTTTAGATTTGTTGTTTTATTGAATTTGGACAATACAAAAATGAGCTCACAAGTTTGAATATCATTCACAAGCCGCATCTGTGTGTTCAATTGATGTAACTTTTTCCCTCTGTAAATGTGTGTATGTTTATATTGGTATGTATGCAATTATGCCCATTTGCGATCCAGAACTTCAAGTTTCCTCTATCTCAGTATTGAAACCAGATGTGCGCAGAGCTCGCATCCATTAAGTACCTGCTGTAGGATCTAAATTCTCCAGGATTTAACTTTCAGCCCAGTTTTTGTCACAACCTTGAGGCTTTAGTCCCAATTCGAGCTCCTAAATGAATTTACCCTTTTTACCTCCATTGGAACAAGTATTTTCCTGTGGTTATAAAACAAAATATTCTAAATAAAATGGTCCAAGGCTTTTTGCGATCCCAGTGATCGTTGTGTCCTAATGGAGGGGATTGTATTTCACAGCATTGTTGAGGCTCTTGCCTGTCTTGGGTCGTGATAGCGGATTTCTGGAAGCTAATGTAGACATGGCAGGGATTCAGAGGTCTTCTCACAAATATTCACAAGTAAATCCCTTGGTAGTCTAATGGAGACAAGTTCTCATTGTCCTGCTGCACGTGTTGTCATCTATGGACACTTGAGTACACCAATCACATTGCTTGACTGTCCTCATTAACACAGCGACTCATCTTCGTGAGAATCTCACCTCTTGTTTTACTGCCAGTTGGATGCAGTGAAAACATCTGATGGACAAGATGCAATAAAATCATCAAGTCATCAGAATTTATGCTGCTCTGAGATGCTTTCCATTGGAAACATTGAAAACGTGGAGGAAAAACATGAGGTTTGAAGGCGGGACTCTGGACTCTGCGTCTCCTCAAAGAGGTTGTTTCAAGGTCATGCGAATATTTTACAAGTTTACAACACATGGAGTGATACGCCATAGCCTGTCAAATCAGCAGTATAATTAGAAACATTATGAAGACAACATGAAGAAAAGACTTGACATTTTGACACTAATGCTGAGGCTTTATTTCTTTGTTCCTGAGAACAAGCGTTGCAGCTCGGGTTATCCGCGTGTTGATAAATTTGTTGTAAAATAGAGTTATTTATGTTCAATCTGGCCTGAAGTCAAACCATTCGTTTGAGAAACTGCAAAGCTTCACTTTCACAGAATATTGTGAAATTGCTGTTTCATTTGGTTGTCCACAAATTCGGTCATGGAAGTCATACTTGTACGATGTGGTACGTTGAGGCTCAATTTGAACCATTAGTAAAAGGAGAGAACGTAAAACTGTACCTTCTTTCCTAGCCTTTCTTGACGCCTTCGTTTGAACATCTTTCCTTCTTCATCCTGTCTCCTGTTTTCCAAGCTTCCTTCCAAGCGTTCTTTCTTTCTATCTTCACGTCATCCATCCAAATTTCCTTACCTTCATTTTAAGCTTCCTTCCAAACTTCTTCAGAGCTTACTCAACTCCCTCCAAGCTTCTTTTCTATCTCGAGTTTCCTTCAAAGCGTCCTTTCTTTTGAGCTTCCTTCCAAATTTCTTCAGAGCTTCCTCAACTTCCTACTGAGCTTCCTTTCATCCAAGCTTCTTTTCTATCTCGAGTTTCCTTCAAAGCATCCTTTCTTTTGGGCTTCCTTCCAAATTTGTGTGCCTTCAAACTTCCTTCTGAACTTCGTTCCTGCCTTCCAGTCTCTCCAAGCTTGATTTCTACTTCCTAAAATTCCTTTCACACTTTCTTCTATACATTCTTTTTTCCTTCTAAGGGTCTTTTCTGCCAAATACTATTAGTAAGTCAGATCATTGTCCAGAAGCAATGGCCAATGTCAAATGTTACAAATTAAAAATGTTACCAACATTTGTGATGACTAAGCTAAACCCTGCATTGCTTCAACATTGCTAAGAGCATAACACGTATGGAGGTCTAGATTGGCCACGACGAATGGCCATGTGATTTTCAAACGAAGCACATGGAAAAGCATCATGAGCATTTCATGATGACTGAGCTAAACCTTGTATTGCTTCAACATTAGTGATGTCATGCAATGCCTAATTATTTGGAACTGAATATCCACTAGAAATTATATCTGCTCCAGGCTCAAGGCAATGTTAAATTGGTGTGGATACAGTACTGTTGATGGTGGCAGCCCTCCAAATTGGACTTTTAAAGAATGAAATAAAAAGATAGTTTGGGGTTTAAGAAGATATTAGTAATGGCACCACCCGTGCAAGCCCCTAATACTTTATCTTATGAGACTAGCTTGTTTGTGTGGAGACTTTTTTTGTTATGTATCAACCACATACTCATCAAACAGGAATTAGCCGTTGAGCTCAAATGTCCGCAGATGTCCTCATTAGATAGCGTTCAATGTCGGGGTGAAACAAACAGATTTTGGATACAAATTTAGACCTGTCTTTACTGTACAACCGTTTTTTTATTCCGAAGTTCCTCTGTCTGTTTGTGGGAGGTTTTGCAGCAGAAGTGATGTAGGACTCTCTGAAGGTTTTAGGAGTTCACGCAGTTTGTCCAACGTCCTGTTGGCCCTCTTTCTTTCTGTCTGTCTCTTTCTCTCTCTCTCAGAACAGTTAGGCCATCACATCTGTCCTGGCTTAGGTCTGGCCCGCTGCAGATGCACAAGTTGTTAGACTTGTATAGAAATTGGGCGGAAGTGTTTACCTTTCCAGAGAGACTTTTTTTCGTCATGCTGACAGCTCTTGAGGGTATGAGGGAACTGTAAATGTTGCTGGGAGACTGATCTCTTTCACAACAGTTATTGAACTGTGCAAAAAAAAATAAAAAAAATCTGATTCTTCTTCCAAATATTTTTGGGACCTGCATAACGAATCGTGACGAAGCATGCAAATTTCATCAAGCTTATTAGTAGATCTTAACCAATTTTCATACAGCTTTCAGGGGAATTCATGATTTTGAATGACTTTATCGTTTATAGCTAGTCGAGAATCGTATGCACTGAGGACGATACTAGAACGGTAATAATGAAAAATGGAGTTTGGGAGGAACGCCGTGTTTGCACAGTTGGTTGTTATGTTTCAGCAAGGCCCCAAACTAAATGTTTTTTGCATTAAGCTGCTGTTGTTTTGTTCCTCGTTGTTTTTGCTCCAGTTCCTCAATGTGTTTGCTGTCCTACTCTGCTGCTGAAAGCATTACTACATAAGAGAAAGATTTATTCGGGGTCCTTTTTTTCTTGTTTGCTTTTAGTCCCATCAACCCAAGCTGACAGTGGATCCCGACTCTCTCTGCCAATTTTTAAACCCTTTGTTTGGCAGTTCGCCTCTATAGAGATAGCAGATTTGAAGTTTGGCTGTTTTCGAAAGAAACCCGGCTGCATGGGCACAGGGGTAGGTTAGCTCATGGAGACCCTTGAGAAAAGGGCACGATCCATTTCAGTTTCAAATGCCTTTCAATGTGAATTCAATCCAGCCATGAGCGAGAAGGCAAACAACTGGCTTGGTTATTTATTCTGTTTCCTCTGAGAGCTTGATTTACTCGCTAATGACAAACAGAACACAGATAACTAATGTCTCAAACGAGGCCTTTCATTTCTGTCAAAGTCAGCAGACCTCATGCGAACACACCAGTTCAACTCCGAATGCATGGTGTGACATCATGACTGCTTTAGCTCTGGATTTCACCTTTTTCTGGCCAAGATTGGTGACACATCAGCCTCGTAACAATTCGGCAAGACCTGTAGCAACTTTTGGACGACTTCAAGAGCGTCTCCGAAGTGATGCGTGTTTTGAATTAGCTTTACTTTATTTGATTGTGTTGGAACCACGTTCCCATGCTCGGTGGAGTGGAGAGTTGTCTTGAGAACAGTTGCGAGGCCAGAAGTCAAGCGATGAGAACGGGTTTACATTGCTATGCGATCGCAGACGTTCTCCCAGCATCATAAAACTCTCATTGTGTTAAGTTGCACAGCTGAGCATACAAACAAACCTCACTTGCAGTTTTCAAATTCCTGTTGTTGTAGCCATGTTTGCTTTGACAAGTATTATTCAACGGGTAAATCCCCAAAACGCACATTTTAATGCGGAAAAAGTGCATTTCCTTCTTTTATGAGGCCTGACGGATGGTTTCAAAATGTCATATGAACGCTCAGTGAGCGGCACGCTTTTTTTGATTGTTTTCACGATTGTCTGCATGAGAAAGTATCCAAGTTTTAAGTTGGTGCCTCCTGTGTGTGTCTTTGCAGTTTTCTGGTTCACATAAATGATGGAATGAGAAACAGGAAATGTAAAAAGACATCCCTCAGCTGTGAATTACTCTTGTTCCCAATAACTTCAGATGTTTGTGTGTGCATATCTTTGTGCTTGTGCATGTGTTTGTGTTTAAGACCTGCTGGGCCATCCTCTGGTTGTTCTCATGCTATTCTTTGTTTACTAGAGTAAATGGGTCAGTGACACACAAGTGTCTATGATAAAGACAATGGTTTAATGTGGTTTTGAAAAACATTCATACCATTTTTGACCAAAATGTTAATGCAGTGACTGTCATGTGGTGTAGCCATCAAGTAAAAATAATAACATATTTTCCTTACACCTGCCACACAAGCGAGAGTACACAATCATTATTTTCCAAAAAGTGTTCAAATTTTAAGGTAAAAATGTATTTTGAAAAAATAGCATTAATTATTCATAAATACCATTAGGTTTTTTGGGAGCCGTACCACATGACATTTTACTAACCTTACCTCGTCATAAAAAATAAAAAAAATCTGTTATTTTAAGAGATGTAATGACGTGGGGGGGGGGGGTAGTTTTTTGTTTGTCTGGGTTTTGTTTGGTTTGTTTTTGTTTTGTTTAGCCTAGTTCTTTTATTATTATTCATTTATTATATTTTTTGCTTTGTTTTGTATTGTTTGTTTTGTTTACTTGGGTTTATTTGTAGTTTTGTTTGATTTGGTTTTTTTAAATTGGTTTTGTTTGTTTTAGTTTAGTTCTTTTGTTTTTATTTATTTATTTTTTTTTGGCTTTGTTTTTTTTTTTTTTTTTTTTTTTGGTTTTGTTTGGTTTAGTTTTGTTTGGTTTGGTTCAGTTTTGTTTGTTTAGTTTTTGTTTGTTTTGATTTTTCTGCATGTTAATCACACCACGTGAAAATTTCAAGTCTTTGTTTTTTTAATGAGGCTTTTTTCATCATTATGATAGCAGGACCCCCATTTCAAAATGTACAAAAACGCTCATCATTGAAGAGCTGTATTCAAGTCACTGTATGTATGAAATGCATTTTTCAATAATGTTTCATCCCATTTAAACCAACCCAACATCCTACACTCTAATTATTACCCCATAATTTGACTGGCAGCATCATCTTCTATTCGAATAAAGGAGTCGTTGTGGCGAAATTGGCATCTTTTCTCCATGCCGTCGGAGACATGGTGGGCATCTAAGCATGCCACTGACTCACGACTTCAAAGTCATCGTCTGCGCTAGAATCCGGGGTGGGGGCAGAGGCGAACTGGATCTGAAATTGGGGTTATTGTGGGAAATCTGCAGCGCAGCAGATTTTCTTTCTCCTAATTGGGAGTGCATGGCAGTTCTCTTCCCACTCGGGGAGACTCAGATTTGATTGTTTATGCCCACACTGGTGCTCCGAGGCACTGATTTCGTCAAGACGAACCGGAGAGGTGTCACCACATGGAGTCGCAGCAGAGCTGTAATGATTAACGAATAGTGTTTAGTCTGAAGTTCACGTTTCATTTAAATTCTATCCCACATGGCCGTTTTTGAATGGACGCCGTGCATGTGGAAACGGTCAACTGCTGCAATCGAGAAATTACTGACTCACAGTTCAGGTTGAAGACTAGCGCCAGTAATTGAAGGGAAGCCGAGGGATCCAAAACCATTGTGACCACATCAGAGCGCCTTTAGTGGTCAGATGATGTGTAATCAGTGATGTATTCGGGCATTCGAACACGATGTGTGAGAGTATTCGATCTTGCATTAATATGCAAGTGTTTTTGCTTTTATGTGCCTGTTTTGCGATGAGTTGGCACAGATTGGAGAGATGTGTGTTTGTGAGAGCTCAGCTGGAAACTAGGCCTTCCATGGGGCTGTTATGATGAGCGTTTGGATGTGTCACATGCAGAATCAGTTTAACGTGCATGAGGAAATGCAGTAAATCCCTGGCTTGATTTGAATTAGGTTTGCAACACCACTTAAACGCCAGATCAAAATTTCAGACTTGGCAATCAAGCAAGAGCATTCAAGCTGTCAGTTTTATATTTATATCACATAGTTTTGCACCTTTAAATCCTGAAACAGTCGCTTAATGACTCGCAGCAAACAAAATGCATTCTGACAATCCTGATTGGCCTGTTACTATGAGAATGGAAAACATTTCCGTCCTTTGGGCTACGTCTGAATCGATGAATGTATCATAATGTGTTGAATACGGTGAATAACTTACTTTTTTTTTTTTTCTCTTGACTTTTCAAATTGTACGGCTTCTGCTCCAGTTGCTTTATGGGATAGCAGTGTCCCAAAGTTGCATACTTCAGAATCCAGCAGATGTTGTGCCTCATCCAGATGTTGTTCGCCTACCGTATTGTAAATACTTAGTACTGAACTTCCTACTCATTTGACAGTGTTTGATTCAAGATTCAAGATTTTTATTTGTCACGTACACAATTATACAGAGTATAACCAGCAGTGAAATGTAAGTCAGGTCCGCTCCATGGACAGTGCAAATATATGCAGTACAACACAAGAATATACATAGATATAAATATGAAAAAAGAAAATAAAAATAAATGAAGTAGAAATAAGGAATAGAAAATAAAATCTAAAATAAAATGTGCAAAAAAATAAGTGTGCAGGACAGTATACTGTAGACTTAATAAATAGTAATATAAGAAGGAATGTGCAAGAAGAATGTGCAAACAGGTGTACGGGGTATATCCCTAGCAGCAGTACGAATGGTGTAAAAATTATTAATTATAAAATTATTAATAGCTTACTGATTATTAGTGGTTATTTAAAATGGAGTCATGTTGGTGTTATGAGACCTAGTTTGAGTTTAGGAGCCTGATGGCCTGGGGGAAGAAGCTCCTCCTAAGTCTCTCAGTTTTTGCCATCAGGCTTAGGGCTGCAACAACTAATCGATAAAATCGATTATTATCGATTATGAAAATCATCGACAACGATTCTCATTATCGATTAGTCGGGTCTGCCCATAGTGCATGTCCAACTTCAGCCGGTCCCGTCAAATTACAGCACTGAATAACACATTTCTATGGACAAAATGCATCTAAAAATAGTGGAGAAAACAGAACGAGACAAAAAAATGAGAATTCTTTATTTTAAGCTTTAAGCTAATGCATTAGCGTAATGGCTGTCAGGTGCTTTGACAGATGCGTGTGCGTCCTCCTCAGTGCAAAAACTTTCAGTTTACGGTCATATCCTTATCTGCAAGTGTCACAAATTCACACGAGCATTTCCATTTTTACAAAAAGGCCCGTCCTGACAGTCTGTGTTAAGTTTAAATCTTTACTGAATGAGCGCCGGCACAGTGGACAGACGGAACACAGTAGAGAGGGAGACGCAAAAACTTTCATGAAATATTCTGAAATATCTGTTGTTGAACGTTAAATTTAGGTTTAAAAGTCAACATGTAGTGCACGTATTTTATGAGAGTAGGAACTGTAAAGGGATAACAGCGTGTAATTGTCTGAATATAAATATCAGACGCTTCATAACCGCCTTATAAATAATAGGGATATAAGGATAAAGAAATGACAGACATGACTGTGATCAAACTGAACGTGTTCCTGCAGAACATTACTCTCACTTGTTGGTTAACCCTGAGTTTGTGTTTTTATTTGTCTTTATTTGTCTTTATTATTATTTTAATTTTTAATGTAGAGATTTAAACCATATTCACTATATACAGTGCTTAACAAATGTATTAAAACAAATTTACAAAGTTTTTTAACAAATTATGTAAGGTTTGTGCCACTGCTGCTCTAAACTAAATGTATTGCTGATTGCTAAAATAATTTTTTAGCTTTCTGTATTGGTTAGTCCTCCAAATTGTGTAAGCTCTTTAGTAACAGTAGTAGACTATTTCTAATGCTATAATATAATTATTGCTGTTATCTATGAAAGAAAGGCAGAAAAAAATAGCGAAGCGCTTTATAGTTTGTTTTTTTCAGATAACCAATTACATTAATCAAAAAGTACATAAACAATGTCAGCAAGAATGCAAGCTGTTATGAAAGGCATAGGAAACCATTTTTTGTTATTATGTGAATAAATACAATTTAGTTGTTTCAATTTGTTATTTGCCCAATAAATGAAAATAACATTTTTAGATTTAAACAATTTTTTGACAGATTCCTAAAATATTTGTTATCTCTTTATTATAACAGGTGGACTAATAAATTGTTAAGCACTATATGTTTTCATAGCATTCAGTTGGCACGCTTGTTTGAATTACATTGCGCAGAATGTGGAAGTGTCTTGTTAATAAAATAAAAAAAGAAAATTGGTCTTTTTTTATCCGATTAATCAAAAAAAATAATCAGCCAACTAATCGATTATCAAAATAATCGTTGAAGGTAACTAATCAGGTTGGATGGAAGCGCACCAGATGGTAGCAAAGTGAAGAGACGGTTACCAGGGTGATTTGAGTCTTTGATGATTTTGATAGCTCTGCACTTGCAGCTTTTAAGGTAGATGTCCTGCAGGGAGGGGAGAGCAGACCCTGAGATACGCTCAGCTAAGCGCACAACTTTCTGCAAGGCTTTACAATCCTGATTAGAGCTGTTTCCATACCACACCGAGATGCACTGAGTCAGTCCACTTTCTATGGTCCCTGAATAGAAAGTTTTCAGGATTGCTGGTGAGACCTTGAATTTCCTCAGCAGTCGCAGGTGGTACAGTCTTTGCCTGGCTTTCTTGACCTGTGTCTGGATGTGTGTAGTCCAAGTCAGGTTTTCGGAGATGTTTACACCGAGGTAGTTGAAGCTGCTCACCCTCTCCACAGGGGTCCCACTGATCATAAGAGGAGTGACTCTTTCTGAAGTCCACAAACAACTCTTTGGTTTTGCTCACATTCAGAGAGAGACAGTTGTCCTGGCACCATGATGTAAGTCTCCCTACCTCATCCAAGTATGCGGTCTCATCATTGTTGGAGATGAGGCCCAGAACCACAGTATCATCAGCGAATTTGATAATAGATGTGCAGCTTGAGAGGACACGCAGTTGTGTGTGTAGAGAGAGTAGAGCAGGGGACTCAGGACACAGCCCTGTGGGGCTCCTACGTTCAGGGTGATGGAGTTTGAGGTGAACTGGCCAACTTTCACCACTTGAGGTCTGCCGGTGAGTTTAGGCCGAGGTCTGTGAGTTTTGAGACTAGCTTGATGGGGACCTATAGTATTGAAAGCTGAGCTATAGTCAATGAATAGCAGCCTTACATAGTTCCCGATGTTGCTGTCAATGTGTGTGAGGGAAGAGTGGAGGATGTGAGAGATGGCATCTTCAGTAGATCTACTGGGGCGAACTGAAGAGGGTCCAAAGTAACAGGGATGGAGGAGCAAATGTGGCTCTTTACAAGTCTCTCAAAAACCTTCATGACTATTGGTGTGAAGGCAACTGGATGATAGTCATTCAGGCAAGAGGGTTTATTGTTCTTAGGCACAGGGATGATGACAGATTTTTTAAAGGAGGTGGGAACCACAGAGGTAGCAAGGGACTCATTAAAGATGGAAGTAAACAAACCAGCGAGCTGATCAGCGCAGGACCTCAGAACACGGCCAGTAACTCCATCAGGTCCGGCTGCTTTCCTGACGTTCACTTCCTTCAGCACCCTCCGAACCTTGTCCTCCGACACGGTGATCACATGATTATCGCTGCTCTGCCTGCTGCTTCCTGACGCGCTGATCGGCAGAGTCGCGCTGCCACCATTGCATTCAAAGCGGCCGTAGAAGATGTTGAACTCATCGGCCAGCAACGGATCTGTTCTCACCTCTGCGGAGGATTTGTTTCCAAAGGCACAGATGGTCCTCAGTCCCTGCCACATGCGTCGAGAGTCATTGAGCTGAAAATGAGACTCAATTCTCTCCCTGTATCGGAGTTTGGCGGCTCTTACTGCACGTCGGAGAGCATAGCACGATGCTTTTTACTCACTCATGTTCCCCGACAAAAGACTGGCATTGTATGCAGCACGGGTTGTTCTGTCCACCCACGGTTTCTGATTTGGGAAGATCCTTACAATTGCTGTTTCTGTAGCTTGCTCGGTTAGCGTGTTTACAAAGCTTAATGCTACATCCGTGAACTCGCTGACGTCAGATGAACTCGCCCGGAACATGTCCCAGTCGACGTCATCAAGAGCCGCCTGTAGCATAGCTTCTGAGTGGGAGGACCAGCGCGTCACTACTCTCTGCACCGGGGGTTCCTGAGCGAGCCTTTGTTTGTATTCCGGTGTGAGGAAAATGGCGGCATGGTCCGATTTGCCAAAAGCCGGTAGTGAGCGGGCTTTGTAGGCATTCTTAAACTGAGAGTAGCAATGATCCAGTGTATTCGGCCCTCTAGTTGGACAGGATACATGTTGATGAAAGTTCGGCATGACCTGCCTGAGGTTGGCTTTGTTAAAGTCCCCCGCGATGATAAAGGCAGCGTCAGGGTGTTTGTTGATGTAGCCGCTGAGCACATCATGAAGCTTAGACAAAGCCAAGTTGGTGTCTGCCTGTGGTGGAATGTAAACAGCAGTAACAATGATCGATGAAAACTCCCGGGGCAGATAGAATGGGCGGCAAATAATGGATAGATGTTCCAGATGAGGCGAGCAGGAAAGCGACAGAGTGGAGATATTCCTGGGATTACACCATTTCTTGTTAATCATGAAACACACTCCTCCACCTTTGGATTTACCGGCCTCGGCTGTTCTGTCCATCCGTAAAACAGAAAAGTTGTCAGACGGCGTTACAGCAGTGTCCGGGACCGAGGGCGTGAGCCATGTTTCAGACAAACAAAGGATGTTACAGTCTCTTATGTCCCGTTGGAAACTTATCCTGGCTCTAAGATCGTCCATCTTATTTTCCAAGGATTGGACATTGGCGAGCAGAATGCTCGGTAGAGGAGGATTGTGAGCCCTTTTCCTCAGTCTGTTACGAATCCCAGCGCGTTTCCCGCGGTGTTTCTTGATTCGTCGCCTCGGGGGGTTATTCAAGTGGCCATTGTTCTCCTCCGCGTACCGAAGAATCTCAAGTGGCCACGATGGATTCGGGGATAAAGTGTCCTGAAACAGGTTAGTGTAGCGGTGTCCAATGTCCAAAAGTTTTCCTTTGTCGTAGGTGATCAGTGCAGACGTTATGTGTGTAAAAAGAGTAAGCAAAAATAAGTAAAAAGATAAATAAAAGCACAATCTAAGCGGAGCGACCTGGACGGCATCCAAACACAGCGGCGCCATCTTGATTATTATGTTTGCATACTGTATGCAATGTTGGACTTTTGAACTTCCTGACAATGTGACAAGAAGAGCTGAAATACAGGTGCACATTAGTGAGGCTTATGACAGGCAGTTGCATAAGCTATAGAATGAGTGGAAACATTAGCAGATTAAAATGTAAACTGTGAGAAATGTAATTTTGTTTAAACAATGGGATGATGGATATGCCGATGAAGGTTAGAAAGGAACAATCAGTATGGATTGAAAGGAAGAAAGTGGTAATAGTTTTAGAAAGGAAAGCACAATGATTCATTTACACAAGGTATTGGAACATACTTAGATAATCATGGATGTGAATCATTTCCATATTAAAATCAAATTATCATCAGAATCTCACCTTCCACTCATAAATAACATTTTGAGGAAAATTTGATCCTAGAAGCAGCGTTTGAGAATAACTAGTGGAAAACACAAAAAGATGATTGCATTTGTTTAATACAATCAAAAACTGCAAAATATTTCAATATATATTGTAGCTATTACTGTAACTAAATATTTTAAATTAATAAAGAAAATAAAAAAAATTAAGTTTGACTGAAACATATGAAGAGTCTTATTTAGATCCTAATACAAAAAAAAACTGCTTTAAGTATCTTCAATGTCTTTAGCTGCTACTTTTTGTCTTATAATGTAGCTACTGGCTAAATAATGTCTATATTTATATTTATTATTATTATTATTATTGGTTTTGTTTTTCCCTAGTTATAACTAACTTGTAGTTTGAATATGAACAGTTTTTAAAACACTGCCCCGCCAGAAATTTTAATTATTGCAAGTCATGAGATTGGAGATGTTAGAATATGTCTTAATTTTTGTGGAAGGACTTCAAAATCCATCCATATTTATATTGTAAATATGTACATAACATCCACCCATCAGTGTTATTTTATTATTATTAGTTGTTATGAATATATTGAATTAACCTTTATTTTTATATTTTCATTTTTCCTTTTAGTTTAAGTTTTAATTAAGTTAGCGAAGCTTTTAATTTAATGTGCTTTTGGTCATTTTAAGTAGTTTTATATATATATATATATATGTATATATATGTATATATATATTTCCATATAGCTTTATTTTTTCTGTTTTAGTAATTTTAGTACTTAAACTTCATCTCAGTTATTTGGCAAAGCAACATATGTTTTTTTAAATACTTTAGTACTTAAGCTTACTTAAGCTTCTCATTTAATACTTTATTTCAGCTTTATTTCAATTTCCAAAAACCATTTTTAGTAGTTTTAATTTTAGTTGTAGTTAACAAGAACCTCACTGATGCACATCTCCCAAGATAAAAGAAAATCATTTCAAAAGTAACCGCATACCCAGAATGCTTGGCGGGATGAAATTTAAACGCTGTTTAACCGACTATGATTTGGAGCTCATCTGGTTGTTTTGATTCTTCATATGAAGAATATTTGTGCTGGTAATTTAGAGAACAGATTGCACTGCATTTTACTGTCTGACTCCAATTTGACAGTCACACCGTTCACGTGTAAGACAGCATTAGTCACTGAAATTAGTCACATCGTCACTTAAGTATGATTCTTACTACAACTATGTAGCTATGTTGGGAAATTTAGCAGTTGTGTTGTGTCCAGAGAGCTTTCCCACAGATAAATAAGCATTCGGCATAGTTTGACCTCGTTGTTTCCTCAAATGTTAGCATAGTGCTAATGTTTCTCATTTTTCCCACCTATTTCTTAGGTTCTAAGAGGACCGCAGCTCATCGCAGTGGCATCGACTGACGGGACCGGCGGGGTTGACGCGTCTCCACTCCAGGGTAACGATATTCAGGTGCAATACGTCCAGCTGGGAACGGTGACTGACCACACCGGCACAGTACAAGTGAGTTAAGCCAAAAACACAGTCACAAACACAACTTACTGTAATAAGGTTTTCATCAATGTTGTCAACATTATCTGTGGCGTACAGCTGTTTTATTTCAGGGAGAAGTGTTTTCTGTCTCGAAATGACTACTGATGTCGCACAGGTGTGCGATGAATGCACCAGTTTGTGGTGGGCGGCAGTTCGGCACCAATGCCGCTGGGTGGCGTAGTGACCAATATGCATAATCAACCTCGCTCTCTCACCATGTGTTCTTTCTAGAAATCATAGGCAGTGGTTTTAACCTGCTCTCCGCTCTCACTTTCGGCTAATCAGCAACCCAGATCAGTTTGTTTTTCCTCGGAATAATAAATAGCCCTTAGTTGTCCTTTTCCTCCCTGTCTATTTTCAGGAAAAGGAAAAGTTTTATCCCTCTTTTCCATCTCATCTGCTACATCAAGTTCGCAACATGCTTAAACGCTCCTTGATGTGTGTTTTTACTCTAATCACTTCCCCATGATGCTGTTACCGCGTTTCAGAGCCGCTATATGGCGTGCACGCATATTCAAACACATTTAGAGGTTCGACAGTCATCACAGGTCACCACATTTCCCCAGCTACACTCACGTGTTTGATTCATGTGAGGCTTCAAGCTAGGGTTGACGAGCGCAGTCGACTTTTTTGACTTGCGTATTTGACATCTGCTTTTACGTTTCTGTCTTTGGAGAAGAAAAACTTTTTTTTAATGTGAAACAAAGAACAATCAGTGTTAAATCTTCATGATGTGAAATTAGTGGGTCAAATTTTGGTTGGCAAAGATTTTGTGGTGAGACGAAAAAACTGTGACAATAAAATGATTTGAATTAAAGGAATAGTTCACCCCAAAATGTAATTAAGCTGAAAATTTACTCCATCCAAGATGAGTTTGTTTCTTCATCAGAACAGATTTGGAGAAATGTTGCATTACATCAGTCGCTCACCAATGGATCCTCTCCAGTGAATGGGTGCCGTCAGAATAAGAGTCCAAGCAGCTGATAAAAACATCGCAGTAATCCACACCACTCCAGTCCATCAGTTAACAGCTTGTGAAGTGAAAAGCTGAGTGTTTGCAAGAAACAAATTCATCATTAAAGCATTTTTAGCTTGAAACTGTTGCTTCTGGTTAAAATTCGAGTCCATAATTCATAACGCATTCTCTAGTGAAAAATTCATCTCATCTGAATCAAGAGAGAAATATGCACAGATCAAGCACTGTTTATAAGCACACACAAAAAAAAACCTTCTAAAGAAATATGTCAGTGGATTTTGATGCGATACGACAAAAGGAGATGGAGTTTTACACTGGAGGAAGAGTTATTATGAATTATGGACTCTTATGATGGATTTGTTTCTTCCAAACAAGCAGCTTTTCACTTCACAAGATGTTAACTGGAAGATTGGAGTGGTGTGGATTACTTGTGGATTATTGTGAGGTTTTTATCAGCTGTTTGGACTGTGACAGCACCCATTCACTGCAGAGGATCCATTGTTGAGCAAGGAATGTACTGCTAAATTACTCCAAATTTGTTCAGATGAAGAAACAAACTCATCTAATTTTCATTTATGGGTGAACTATTCCTTTAGTGTATACAGTTGGTGCTTTAATGTATATCATTAACACTGCAGTATATTAAAAATGCACAATTTATACATTTTTAGGACAAGAACAATCAATCATGCATTTTATAAGCGTTTCAAAATGTTAGAAACAAGGTTGCCATGGTCATGGAAAACCTGGAAATTAGAAAAAAAAGTGTGATTTGTATAATAAATAAAAATTAATATATTAAAATCTAATGGAAAATCATTACTAAGTAATGCATTTCTTTAATGAACATATGAAGAGTTCATTTGCAAAAACCGATAAACGCCACTTTAAAAAAAAAGAAGAGCTGATTGCCACGCATTATTCTCCATATATAGCGCGATCTGAACCCTAAACACATTTTGTCAAAAAGCCTGTATTGTCCACTTTCAAGGCATCGCGAGTTCACTTTTTACTGCAGAAGCCGACAAGTGCCCTTGTTGTTTTTGAACAGAAGCCGATAAATCCATTCTAGCGAATCAGCGCGCTGTATTCAGGTCAGGTGACAAAGCTACTTTCACTTTGAAAAGACGTGCTAGCTGAGAGGAGTTTCGTCAAAGCTGACTAAAAGTGATCGAGGATGGATAATTTCGATGAACTTGATGAACCTGTGATATCTTCTTCAGGGCGTAAAAGGAAAATAAAAGCTGAAACGTTTTCATGGAACATTGATAAAGCAGCGCGTTACAATGGTGAGGGAAAAGCTCTGTGTATTGCATGTAATCACATCCATAAATCTATGATCACAACAACAACAACGTTTGTCCGGCATCTACATTGTCATCTGAGGAGATTACAAAAATTAAACAAGTGGGGTTTTTTTACTCTAAAACATGAAATTTGGAGTTATCTGCTTTTGCTATAAAACAAACTTTTAATATGTAAAAAAAACATTTCAATGAACTTTAATTTTGTAAATTGCCTGTATTTATTTAGTTATTATTACTTAATCAAAACAACCCAACTGCAGTTTGATTGATATTACTTGGAATGCGCAATAAAAAAAACGTGATTTCTGAAAAAATAAATAAAATGTAGTTATCGGTTTTTGCAAATGAACTCTTCGTATTTTTTTGCACTTAAATATTTAATTAATTTTTTTTAATGTTTGGTTTAATGCTCTTTTGTTGGTTTTAATTGCTTCTATTGTCCTCATTTGTTAGTAAATTTCGATAAAAGCATCTGCTAAATGACTAAATATCAGAATCAGAAAGAGCTTTTATTGCTAAGTATGATTGCGCATACAAGGAATTTGTTTTAGGGTCATAAGCTTCCAGTTCACAGAGACAATAATGACACACAGACAATAAAAGTAAGATGAGAATAAAAAATACACATATGTAGATATAAATAAACAAAAAATTGAAAAAAGAAAAATAATTTGAAAAATAAATAATTGTATGTACAGTTGTGCAATAGATGATAGAATGGAATAGAATAGAAGGAGATGCAGGGATGTACTAGGATGGAGGTGGTAGCAAATAAATATAAGGTTATTGCACATTGTTATTGCATAATGGGGGAAGGGGGGCATTTAACTGTTCATAAGGTGGATTGCCTGGGGGAAGAAGCAATATAAATGTAATTGGATAGAAAAATTTGTAAAAGCTTTAAAAATCATGACATTGTTATAATGAGCAATTTAGTTTAAAAAAACACTGTATTGAAAATCATGGAAAGTCATTAATCCAAAAGAGTAGGAGCTCAGTGGAAATTTTAAGTTTGGGCTGTTTCTGTTTGACACATGTTTTTGTCATTTTGCACATTATCGTCAAATAATATTGAGTGAAATGGACTATAACGAATGAATATAATGACATACTGACAAAATTAAAATATTTTCATTGAAAGTCAAAATACTGAAGCAAAAAAAATTTGTAAAATCAACAATGAGAACATCAAACATTTCAAAGCCCTTTGTTGTAAACATCCCTCTTACATTTTTTAAAAATGTGTTCGCAAACACTCCACAGACACTTAGCCCACTAGCACGCACCCCCAGTATGGCTTTTGTGAGCGCGGGAATGTGAACTATTTGGTAACAGGGAGGAGGACGAGGCCTTTACCACAGATGCCCTTTAAAGTGGTTAAGCTGGTACAACTAAAACCTCTTTAGCCCTTTGGGTGCTTATGGTTTAAATAGTCTTAAAGGGCATTTCCTGCTTAAAATCAGTACTTTTTTCAATTTGCTTTGTTAATACACTTTGTGCACGGTTCATCATTGCACGCTATTTAAAAAAAAAAAGTCATCTAAACGACTTTCCTTTACTGATGACATCACCAAGACCTCTTATCTCTAAGCCCCTCCCCCTTCTATATACTCTGCTGTAAACAAAGGCCATAATAAACAAACAAATGTTCCCCGTCCTCTCTTTGAAGTGCTTTCTTTCATTGGATGCGCTGTAACTGGGCCAGATTTGTTGCACGGCTTGTTATCTGAGTGACCTGCATCTTTCTTTTCTTCTTTCTCTCTCTCTCACCGATACACATACTTGTGTTTTGGCCAACCTTCAAATATGTAGTGTCTCATCTTTGTCTAGGCAGGCTATAGTAAACCCCGGAAAGCAGTTTGTGGGAATGGCCTGATGATTGCCTGCTTACCCAGACCCCATCAGAGGGTCTTAGATTTACCTCTAGCCTCACTTGTTGCTTTCCTTGGTGGTCTGGACTCCTTCCAAATTGGCTCTGCAATTATACTGTACACATCAAAGCTGTTGGAAAGTTGTTAATGGGCTTTGATGCTTGAACAGAGCGCCGCATGCGCAACATTTGACGCAATCAAGTGAGTAAATCTCTGCGAATCGATTATAGATTACTGCCGCTTTGTGACAAACCACCTGTCAGTGTGACACGGGGATAAAATAAACAGCTGTCAGAGGAAATGAATATGGATTATGGCATGAGCTCACTCAGTGGAGCTGTGCTGAAGTTAGAGAACTGAAAAATTACATGCTGTTTTTGGAGAAATGATTTGGTGGGAATTTTGTTTACATGTAAATCAATTCTTGCATGTTTAATGTCTTGCTCTAATTTTTAATCAAAATTTAAAATAACATTTTCTCTTTCTTCTAAAAAATTAAAACTTTATCGCAACCTGCATAAAGACATTATGTATTTCATAAATTTTTATAAAAAAAATTTAGGCAGCGTTTCTACATACATGCATACATAAATTAATTCGATTTGACATCCTAACCAGTCTCAACTAATCGCAACTGTGATTCGATTTTTCATCCATTTCTTTTATTGTAGCCACACCCACAGTAAAATTTCGGAGCCATACCCACAGTGAGATCTTATTGGTTCAAATTCCTGCTCCACAGAGCTGTGTATTAAAGATCATATATAATCTGTTTGGCTGTGATTGTTGTGTTGTGCAGCGTTTTTCATTTAAAACTTGGACACTTGTCGTATTTAGTTGGAGAGCATGTCAAAAACAGCAATGGAAAAATAATATAATTTTAGAATAAAATATAAAAATCTAATTTTGTTAAATTATATATTTTAACAACATTATTAAGAGTAGAAATGAACCTCGGTGGGAATAAAATAAAATAAAAAATAAATAATTTTATAAATATTTTATAAAATAAAATAATAAATACTTACATACATACAAACCATATATTTGGATTTTAAGTAGACACTGGGGACAAACATAAAATATAATGATTACAAAAAATGAATAAAAACTTCAGAACATTAGTGGACCTCAGGGAAAAATTCAAGTAAATAAAAAATAAATAAGTAGGTAAGTATGGGACAAAAATTAAATCTAATAATTACAAAGAAATAATAACAAAAAAGTGTGTGTATATATATATATATATATATATATATATATATATATATATGTTTTTAAATTGTTATTAGTGGATTTTAAGTGGATATCATGGACAAAAATAAAATTATGATTACAAAAACAAAAACATTAAAACAAAGAACACTAGTGGATCTAAGGAAAAAAATCAAGTAAATTAAACTAAGTAAATAAATAAATATATAAATGTTTTAAGTGCATATCAAGTGGATATCAGGGACAAAACTAAAATATAATAATTACAAAAACAAAAACATTAAAATAAACAAACATAAAAAGAATATTAGCGGATCTAAGGGAAAAATTCAAGTAAATTTAAATAAGTGTTTTAAGTGCATATTGAAGGGGTCATCGGATGCAAAATTTACTTTTCAAGTTGTTTGGACATAAATGTGTGTTGGAAGTGTGTGTACACAACCACTCTATAATGATAAAAATCCACCCAGTGCATTTTTAAAATCCCTATTTTAAAATCCCCTTACTCAAATCAGGCTGTTCTGAGATTCCTGTCAGAATGACGTAGTTCTGTACACCGCTCCCGCTCGCCGCTCCCACGATGTTGATTGACAAGGCCGTCTTACCTTAGACCCGCCCTGAGTGAGCTGAGAGCTGTCCGCCTCCGGTGCAGGGGAAGACAAGATGTCTCTGATTAAGTGATTGAAGTGTTTAGTTGTTGGATGTAATAATGAATATAGCAGTTGTCATTTACTTCTGACATCTGAGCCGCTGAAGACCCAGAGGATTAACGTTACTTTCACTTTGAAGTGAATGCGCCGATCCCGATCTGTCTAAATGTGTCTATGTTCGTGCGAATCATTCGTGATCCAGCTTCATCTACAGAGGAAGTGAGTATAAGGGTTTTTATGAATCTTTGCAAATCGCCTTTCCTAATAATGTGCTAGTTAGCCAGTTTCGCGGCTAAAGTAAACAGTACTGCTCATCACCCCACGGAAGAGAGGGGCGGGGTCAGCAGAGCTCATTAGCATTTAAAGGGACATGGACTGTAATAGCTTGCTAAAAACAGAGCTGATTTTGACAGGTTTAAAAAGGTGTTTTTTACGCTACCATTGATAAATTTTAACCAAAGTATGTTATAGACTTTTAATTAAGACCCTAAAGAATCATATCATCTTGTGCAAAATGGGCATATGATGATTTTAAGTGGACGTCAGGGACAAAAATAAAATATCATGATCACAAAAAATTAATAAATAAATTTTTTAAAAAAAATAGTGGACCTCGGGTAAGAAATTAAGTAAATTCAAATAAAAATAATTTAATTTTTACTTTATTGACCCATTGCAACCTACTCGATGAGCTAAGAAGCTAGGAAATGACATCCAGTGCTATAAACTATAGTAAAGCTTCATAATTGGTCAACTTATTCACTTGAATCATTTAATTTGAAGCTGAATGATTTCAGACAGCCGTCTTCTTGCGTCTCACATATGATGCTCAGATCCCCCTGTTGGCATCAACCGCCATCCTGAGGTCACGGCGCTTCTTCCTATGTGAATTTCAGGATCATTTCAATCGCTCTCATCTGCTGCACAAAACATGTGGTAGTGTTTACAGCCATTTTTCATGAACACACCCCTTCATGTTTTTCATTTAATAGCTTCCATATTGCACATTCGATCGCCACAGATAAAACTGGTCGAAAATGAAGAGATGTTTCCGGCCAGGAAGCTCTGTTCTCTGTACAGTCCGACAGAAGTGTCAGCTCACTTACTCAGAGCTGTTTGAAACTGGTGCTTTTGAGCCGTTCAATCATTGGCTCTAATGAGTGCCCTCTTGTGGAGCCGCAGGAAATCGGCCCCTGAGGAGTTTACACTTAGCACCTAAGATGAAAAGCACAGGCCGCGAGTGTCTCGCATCAGGCGGGCTGTGTTTTAAGAGTCTTGGCACTTGGGAGCTGTGCCCTTGAGTACAGTTTGAGCTTTGCACCGTGCAGGTGTGCGGTCTGTTCCTCTGGCGTGTGTTGAGGAAGAAATGACTCACTGCTCATACTCTGAAGTGACTCATCCTGCGTTGTCTCCCCCTGCATCACTCCCTCTGCCCTTCTTTTTTTTTTGAGGGAGTGTTTTCATTTCGACGACTGAGATAAAGTGTAGCCTTCATCTGACCCTTTACTTTCCTCCTGGTTTTCCATCTCTTCTTGTTGTCTTGGTCTTTGTTTTCGTTGTATCAATCTTTACACCTGTCAGTGTTGTATTTGTCTGCTTTCACTGCCTCCATCAATATGGTAAAATTAGACGTATTAAGCCTGGGCGAATGATGGGATATACCGTGCGGCGATAGATGTGTATCACCTGACTGACAGTGATTCGATTATATATGGTGTCTTAATCAAACAGACACTTCAGAACGTGTTGCTGACAGCCCTTTCCATTCAATGTTGTTTCTTTAATGCCAAGAATTCATTTGGGTGTTTCCATCCAAGATACACTGTCACTATGAACTTCACGAGTTAATGTAGTATTCAGCTGTTTGGTCAACTTCCTATACATCAGGTATTTTACACTGGCTGCAAATATCATAACTCTATACTGGGGGAAAAATAAAATTGTAAAATAAAACTAAAACCAAATAAAAAATAAATAAAAATTAAGAACATTACTGGACATCAGGGAAAAATTAAATTTATTTGAATTCAAATTTATTTAAATAAATTTAAGTCAATGTTAAATAAATTTATATTTATTTTATATAAATATATATATGTGTGTGTGTATGTATGTGTATATATATATATTGTGACGAGTTGGCTGCCTCCCCCCTTTCATGTCATCACCACCCCGTCCCTTATTCGCCACTCTTCACCAGGCTCCTGATGGGAGTGGGTGTGTGAGAGAGGAGGGGCGCTGAAAACGTCCAGGTCTGGCGGTGTGTGATGAGGCACACCTGAAGTGAATGGAGCCTCATCACCGCCGCTGTTATATGCCGAGCGCGCCTCTCCTCGAGAGACCGGTCTCTTCCCCGTGCATGCACGCTGGTGTCCTCGTGGGTCCAGGAAGGGTGCGTTGAGGGATTGAGCGCCGCCGATGTCGCAAGCTGCCGGACCCGCGGTCCGGACAAGTACCGCACCCGCGAGACGGCTGACGGGCCAGGATGCCGGGCCGTATAACCCCCAGAAAGTGCCGCGGGCTGAAGGAGGACGAAGCCGCTAAACGAAGCCGCCGCCCCTAGCGCCCCGGACCCGAGAGGGGAGCGCGTGCGGCTGCCGGACTCCGCCCCTTACCTGGACCCTTCCTTCTTGAACACTGCCCCTCCTTCACAAACCTCGCAGCACGACGAGGACACCGGATCCCCTGTTTATTTTGGACACTTTAACCCCTTTGACACTTTATTTTATTGATTTCTGTTGAATAAAAGCCTCTCCGAGGCCTGACGCCACACCCACTGTGTCTGTCGTTTGCTCCTCCCGTCACACTGGTGGAGAATGCGGGCAAGGCGGGGCCTAGACAGCGCAGTTGGGCAACACCCGATGACGTCATCCCCTCTCGCTCGCAAAAGACGCATGGAAACCCGCACTGGGACGGAGGAACGACGGAGACGGCCTCCCAGCCACCGAAGGGGTAAGTGACTTTCTGTTTATTGTCATTTACCCTGTGGTTGGTTGAGGCTGTCGTCTAATACCCGGTTTCTCTGTCCCGGTTCCGGCGCGGTGCGAGAGGGAGCGTTGCCCGGAGAGGAATCTCTGCCCCGCCCACTCCGACCACTGGAGCCTGGTTGAGGAAGGTAGCACTCCGGTGTGGGCAGCGACCAGATGACGGGGATGTCGCTTGGGGGGGGGGGTGTGACGAGTCAGTTGCCTCCCCCTCATTATCATCACCACCCCGTCCCTTATTCGCCGCCCTTCACCAGGCTCCCGACGGGAGTGGGTGTGTGAGAGAGGAGGGGCGCTGAAAACGTCCAGGTCTGGCGGCGTGTGATGAGGCACACCTGAAGCGAATGGAGCCTCATCACCGCCGCTGTTATATGCCGAGCGGCTCTCCTCGAGAGACCGGTCTCTTCCCCGTGCATGCACGCTGGTGTCCTCATGGGTCCAGGAAGGGTGCGTTGAGGGACTCCCGCCGCCAGAGACGCGAGCCGCCTGACCCGTAGTCTGGATGACGCAGACTCGTGACACGGCCGTCGGGCCAGGGGATGCCGGGCCGAGTCCCAGATGTGCCGCGCCAGCCGAGGATGAAGCCACAGCAGAAGCCGCCTCGCGCCCCGGACCAGAGGGGCGCGTGCGTCACCGGACTCCGCCTTCCTGCTGGACCCCTCCTTCCTGAACAGCCTTCCCTCACATTCGTTTCAACACGAGGACACCAGATCTCCGCTTTATTTGGACACTTTTATTTTCCCCTGGACACTTTATTTTAAATTTCTGTTGAATAAAAGCCTCTCCGAGGCCTGACGCCACACCCACTGTGTCTGTCGTTTGCTCCTCCCGCCACAATATATATATATATATATATATATAATAAAATTGCAGAAAATAAAAATTTAGATGACCTTGCCTAAAATAAAGTTTTAGTTTTTAAAATTACTTTTTAATTCTTAATTAATTAATTTATTTATTTTAATTTTTTTTCCCATATTGACCAATTGCTAAGAAACCACATTTATTATCGCATTTATTCATGTTTTTGAAAGAAGATTGTTTTGTTTACCAAGGCTGCATTTATTTCATTAAAAAAATAGTCAAAAACATTACATGTAAAATAACTCTATTCTATTGTAATATATTTCAAAATGTAATTTATTCCTGTGATGCAAAGCTGAATTTCCAATAGTCATTATTCCAGTCCGATTTTTGCTCAAGAATAAAATTAAATAAAAACTACACTTTTTGAAATACATTTTGCAAAATTTCACAAAAGAAAATCTAAAACATATTGTGGTAGAATTGCCTCAGCAAAAAACAAAAACAAAAAAACAAACAAACAAACAAAATATTTATATATATATATATATATATATATATACACACAGTGTATAAAGTATTTATTAACTAAATTAAATTAAATTAATATTTTTCCCCCAGTTAGGGTTAGGCAACTTTAATCTTGCAATTAATAAAATTCATAATTCACTGCACAAAATACAGTGCAGTTAGCACAAACCATGTTTATCCTGCATGTGAACTTTTGTACTTAAATATTTTGTTTATGGTTTTCAAGGATCAGGTCGACATGGTAAAATTAGCTCTAATATTTCATCCAGTGGTGTGAATTTGAGGTGGAACAGATGGAGATGGCAGATGGAGGAAATGTTCAGAAAACCTGTTTGAAGCAATCATTTTTGCAGTTGCATTTGGTTTTCTAATGACACAAAAATGACACATTCACTGTTTTTGATTCTCAGGCTGAAGCTCTGACTCCAGCGCTGCAGGCGGAGATGGACGTGAAGGAGGCCATTCAGCTCCAGCAAGCCGAGAATGGAGAGGTGGTTCAGATCCAGATGCCAGGCACTTGAGTAGCTCGTGCAAACTTCTCACATGTGCGTAAACAAAGATATTTGGCTTAAGCGTCAAGGAGAGGGCGAACCCAAGGAGTGTGGCCACTCAAACTCAAATTATCTACCAAAACCACCGCTGTCAGTCAACAATTTTCAACTAATTCCAAGTAAAACAAATGCAATTTGATGTAACATGTCAGCTCGTATGGAAACTACTGGCCGTCCCACCAAAAACAGTCACGGCGTCCAGTCTGCTTAGTAATGTATAAGCAATGCTGGCTTCATCGCTGGCTCATCCAACCTCTCCGACACCGAACAAAACAGAAAAGAACAGAAGGCTTTTTCCTCTCCGGTCTATCTGAAGTACCTCGTACGCAAGGAACAAGCATGTTTGACTGAAGATTCGAGCAGACGGTCGAGTTACTGGGTCATTTTTAGTACATGAGCATCACACTTTGTAGACTTTTGCTTATATGATATTTCAAAAAAGCAGCAGTGTAAAATATTGTATAATCCATAATCCGAGATTTTTCCGTTTTGCAGTCCTTTTGTGAATTTTGTGTGCGTGTGTGTTTGTATTGGTGAAGATCTGGGGGTTTATTTGAGGGCCACCTGTCTTCATTCATCAATTATCAGTTTGTTTTCACAATGGTTAGTCTAAATATTTTTTGTTTCATATAGCATTATTGTACAGAAAAAATAAACTACTGAAAGTTTTGTGGAGCTTTTGTAGGGCAGTTTACGAATACACAGGAAAATGACAACAGTGAACTGTTAATGTAGTATATGAAATATGTACTTTTTCATATATATATATATATATATATATATAAATATATATACATATATTTGTGTATGAAGGATTTGTTCAAACTGAATAAATTGCCTTTGTTTTGAAATACAGTGTCTCGAGTAACAAATGACAATCTGCCAGACAACATTAGCAAAATTTCTGCAATAAGTCATTGGCAATAATGTATTGATGTATTGAAGCACAGCTCACATAGACGTCAAACTGGAATGAAACTGGAAGCAATCACAGTTTTTAACTTGATTCATTTGATTTCAAAATGTCAAATTAGATTTTAAAATTTATTTTTAAAAAAATTCAGATTAATGGTCAACAAATAAGGGGTTTTCAGTAGTTGATTCTTAAATTATTAACCCAAATATGTGATAATATCCTTACAAAGTACGCATAGTTACTTATTGTTACGTACTCTAACCTTAAAGCTGTCAATTTTTCAACCCTGTCACAGGAACTTTGAAATTGATAAACAGGGCCTATAACTTAAATAGGTAAATGAGTTAATTCTGACTCAGTTTCAGGGTTCCTTGAAATTGTAATTTAAAACAAAATGCTACTAGTTCTCTTTCAAAACATGTTTTGTGTCAACCCTGTTACTTTAAAAATATTGTGGGGTTGAAGATTTGTGCAAAATATTGAATTAAGTCATTATTTTTGTGCTTTGTGCAAAAAGAAAAATATTTTTCCAGCAAGAAGTTGATCACCGATCACTTTTTTCCACAACAGAGTTGAACTTTTGAACTTGACAGGTCCAATGTAAGCCTAACCAAAATGAAACCCAGATGTAGGAGAGTTTTAAAAAAGAACCATGCAGTGAAATATGATGCCAATCTCTTTAATATAATGTGAAGAACGTTTCTGAACTTAAATGACACAAGATAACAGGGTTGAACAGTTTTTTATTTTTTAGAATAAAATGATCAAATTAAATGAAAAAAGAACTAAAAATATATAACTTGAATAGATAATCAGAATAGAGTAAATTCTGATTCAGTTTCAGTGTTCCTTGTAATTATGATTTGAAACAAAATGCTATTTTTCTTCTTTTTTTTTTTGAACATGCTTTGTCAACTTTGTTATATTCAAAATATTGCAGGGCTGATTTTGCTGTGCAAAATGTTCAATAAAGTCATTATTTTTGTGCTTTCTGCAAAAAGAACAATATTTTTCCGGGAAAAGGTTGATCACTACTTCTTTTTTTTTTTTGAGCTTGACAGGTCCAATATAAGCCTAACCAAAATGAAACACTGGTATATGAGAATAAAGATGTAAAAGAGACTTACCTCTGTTTAAACCATGAGGTCAAAAAAATTATACCAATCTCTCAAATATAGTGTCAAGGACATTTCTAAAATAAAATATCATATAACAGGGTTGAACAGGGTTTTTAGAATTAAATTATAAAAAGAAAAATAATTTAAAAAAAATAAAAATCTGATTAGTGTTCAACAAGTAATTGGATTTAAATAGCTGATTCTTAAATTATTACCCCAAATTAAAAAAAGCTTTACAAAATACCAGTAGTTACAGTATCTATTGTTGTTAAGATCTCATTTTTCAACCCTTTCACAGGAACTACAATTTGAACAGATAATCAGAATAGAGTTTAGTTTAGTCTGCTTCATTTTCAGTGTTCCTTGTAATTATAATGAAATAAGTGCTATTCCTTTTTTAAAAACATGTTTTGCATCAACCCTGTTACATTCAAAATATTGCAAGTTCAATGAAGTCATTATTCTTGTGCTTTGTGCAATAAGAACAATATTTTTCCAGCAAAAAGTTGATCACTATGATTTTTTTTTCCACAACAGAGTTGAATGTTTGAACTCGACAGCTCCAATATAAGCCTAACCAAAATGAACCACAGATGTACAAGAATATAGATGTAAAAGAAACCTACCTCTGTTTAAACCATGAGGTCAAAAATGATGCCAAACTCTCAAATACAGTGTCAAGAACATTTTTAAACTAAAATATCACAAGATAACAGGGTTGAACAGTTAGTGGTCAACAAAAATGAGTTGATTAGCTGATTCTTAAATTATTACCCCAAATAAAAAATGTGATCATAGCTTTACAAAGCAAAAGCCAAGAACATTTTTAAAATGTCACAACATAACAGGGTTGAAGATGTTTTTTTTTTTTTTTTAGAATAAACTAATGAAAAAAAAAGGGGGGGGGGGGAGGAATCTGTTGAATTTGGAGGGTTTTTATGTAACGGTGATTAATGTGATTGTTCAAATTAGTTGATATTTAAAGAAAAATAACATTTTAAATTAAAATGAAAAAACTTTTATCTTAACACTTATTTTGCTCTACAGTCAAAACAAAAACGATTACATTCTCTATCCTAGTAAGTTATGGAGATACTTGGCATACGAGTTTAGTTTCCTGACAATGGCCCATATACTACACAGTATTCAAAGCAGATCTGTTTCAAACAAAGCCATCAAGCACACACATTTTTGCAAATTAAGTGTCAGTGTTGATTTAGTGTTCAGCCACTGAACATTCATCACATGCATTGTGGTTTAATGATTGCAAACTAATGAGTGGGAGTGATTAGAAGCAAGCGGCAATGCATTCGGTTGCTATGTTTGTTTTATATTTATGTGATTTGCTTCAGTTGACCAGAACACCATAGTGAGAGTCATGAGACTCATGTTTTGGTTTGTTAGATCACCACATATTCTCTCTAGAGCCCCCCAAAACTCCTACTCTGACTCCCTCGTCTCTAATGGGATCAAGTCGACCTCTCCCCCGTTCCGAACAAACATGGATGGAATATCCCAGATTCTAACAGTCTGGACTTTAAGGCCTCCAACCAGGCACCACTGGGCCTTTTGTTATGGCAATGGTACGAGTTGCTAACTCATCCTCTACCGCTGCTGTGGGTTTTCGTCAGATTATTCATATCAATAGGGCAGGGGCGAGGACAACAATAAAAAAAGTGTTTTGTTGAATTTTCCCACGCATGCTGTAACATAATGGTGTATTTTGGATCGTGTGCAGAAAGCATCCCGTATAATCGCTGATAAAAACATCTCTCTATTTCCTTTTGTTTTCTTTTAGTCTCAAAGTCTCCCATTACCCGTCTTCTGTACGCCATCCATCCGTCTCTCTTAAGGAATCTATCGCTTTCTTCATCTTTTCCCTCTGATTTCTGGTTCTCTCACTTGTTCTCATCCTCCCACTCTTTTCTTGGGTGGTGTCTTGTGTGTGTGTGTTTTTTTTTTTTTTTTTGGCTTTCCTCCTCCTTTGCTACCAGTCTGTATTGTTTTTGTCAGAATTTGGGCTGCGGTGTCCCTGTAGCCCTTCTAAAATCCAACTCTGACTCCCTTTTCTCTAATAGAACTTAGTTGGCCTCTCCTCCATTTCAGAAGATAGATGAAAAGGCCTAGAATATAACGTTCTGGAGGATTTAGATTTTAAAACCCAGACTGAGGGCCACTAGGAATTTTTTTCACCGTTACATTCCATCCTGTTAGGAACCCTGTTGATATTGTTACCACATCTTTTGACAAAAAAATCCTCTTGTCTCTAATCAAAATTTCTTGGAATACTATTTTAATTGTCCTCAATATCACTTTCCCTCCTGTTATTCCAATTATTATTTATAACAAAAGCCAGGTCCTTAGTGACATCATCTCCCAGACCAGGATGTGACATCATTGTTAATGGGAAAACAACAGCACTAACTTCAGGGAGTATTAGTATTTGATTTATGTAGTGTTATGAAATTACTCTTTGTCTCACTCCTAAACCTTCCACACTGTTTGATATAATTGCAGTAATTTGTCAAGTCACCTTTATTTATATAGTGCTTCATAACATACAGATTGTGTCAAAGTAGCTTTAAAGTGTTAAACATGAAAATAATGTTTCAGTGTAGCAAAATTCAATTCTGCTGTAAGGCAGCTCTAAAAAGAGGACAACAGGAGTCAATTATTCAGTTAAAGTTCATTGTTGATTCAGCTTAAAAACTGTCTAAAGTTCATCAGTTATGGATTGAGTTCAATTCATCTATAAAGCAGCTCTGGGGAAACAGTAATATCATCATCCAGCTCAGTTCAGTTCTCATCTCATGTTTTCCATTTCATTTACAAACATTACAGTTTATTTCCATTCTGTTATTGTCCATCCTGATAGGAATCCTGAAAATTTTCATTTCCATCCTGTTACTTTTCTATCCTGTTAGAAATTATTTTAGTTTCCTTTTTATTTCCATCCTGATAGGAATCCTGTACATTTTTTATTTCCATCCTGTTACTTTTCTATCCTGTTAAGAATCCTGTAGATTTTTTTCATCCTGTTTTTTCCATCCTGTTATTTTTTTTTATTTCCACCCTGTTATTTTCCATCCTAATAGGAATCCTGTACATGTTTTTTATTTCTGTCATGTTATGAATCCTGTATATGTTTTATCCTTTTTTAAAAAAAAAATTCCATCCTGTTATTTTTTTTTATTGCCACCCTGTTACATTCCATCCTGTTTGGAATTATTTTAGTTTCCTTTTTATTTCCATCCTGTTATTTTCCATCCTGATAAGAATCCTATACATTTATTATTTCCATCCTGTTACTTTTCTGTCCTGTTAGGAATCCTATAGATTTTTTTCATGCTGTTTTTTCAATCTGTTTTTTTTCACCCTGTTACATTCCATCCTGTTAGGAATCCTGTTGATTTTTTTTCATGCTGTTTTCCTTTCAGGAATTCTGTTAATTTATTTCTTATGTTAATGATTGTTAATTTCATTGTTTCCATCCTGTTATGAATCCTGTTAAAGTTTGTACATTGTCTGCCTTGATAGCCTTGTGGGCAGTGTGCCGACATATAACAACTTTGTGTTTCAGGCGTCCTGAGTTCGAATCCCGGCTCTCAGGACCTTTCCTGATCCTGCCCCCCTCTCTCTCCCCCACTTCACCTCTTGTCTGCTGTACACTATCCTGTTGTAATAAAGGCAAATGCCAAAAATAAATCTTTGTACATCATTTTTCTTATTTTTCTAAATAATTGTAACACATTTATATAATTATATAATTGTAATAATTATAACACATTTATTTTTTTAAACGTTACAGCGGTTAAAGGTAAACCATGAATAGACGACATGTGCTGTAGCATTATCTTTGTTGGCCTGACCTACATCTCCTATCTGAAAATTTCTTTTTAGGTTTTATCTAATGCAGAGAAACTATGTTTCCCAAGTCAAAACATGAAAGCGGTCTGTCTCCAAGATATTAAATCAGCACTTGTTGATCTGATAACTAAGTGCGAGACGGCCGAACAGCCTGGCCCGCATACAGCAAACAGGAGACAAGGTCAGATTTTATGACCCTAATGTTGCGCAGTGGCGTATTTTATGTTTTTGACTCCATGGGTTCAAGTTCTGTGTATGATCATTCGAGTGAGCTCATGCTTTTGTGTGTGGACTCATGCCTGATGTGAATTTACAGGTTTCTTTTATTTACAGGACCTTCTGAGCAGAACGCAGATTTACGTGCTCACAACCATGACCTACATCAGTGATTTCTCAACCCATTTATCACATTATCTTCTAATAGGATTAGAGCATGTTAAAAACTGATTAATGATCTAAAATGATTATGTTGGCCCATTACATCATTTAAGACACCGAGCAACACTCCCAAATATCCCGAAAGACATCGCTGATATTTATCCAATTCCTTTTTTTTTTACAAAATGACATAAAATTCTTCTACTTAATAATGGGAGTAAAATTAAATGTAATGTGTACTATGGTTACATAGCATGGAAAAATCTTTCCAACATGGAAAAGCCTTGCCTACTATGACAAACTAAAAACTAGTAGTAATTTTATTACTAATTTTCAATTTTATGTTATGACACTTTATCTATTGATAAACTGACATATAGTACACTCGTGATAGGTACAGTTTGCTGGGTATGTGTCTTTTTTAAGGCACAAATTTAATAAATCATATATCTTTGGGGTTTGAGCTAGTTAAGTAAAAATGTTTTCATTCTTTTTTTTTTCCTTTTTTTTTCAAAGCTTAAAATTTGTGTGTTTTGGGGCCTGATTTGGTGGCAATTATAAAAAAAAAATAAAAATAAAAAATCAGTTGGCAATTTCTTGGCCAGGAAAAAAAAAACTCATATTAAAATGTGTATAAGCCCTATTCGGACGGGACTAGTTTTCTAAACTACGTTTGAGTTTCGATTCTTATCACCCGACGTCTGCGATTTTCATGTACCAATTCGGACGGGACTAACATCTCCGTGTTTATTACAGAGGTGGGAGGGTCTGTTTTGGACATCTGGGCGTTTCAGAGATCACGCGCTCTGTATGCGTGCATAGCGTATAGTCATTCGGATTGATTACCATAGTCACACAAATACCATGGTGAAGCTAAATGGCTAGTATAGGATAACCATGTTAATGTGTGGTTACTTTACTTTTACTTTATTTATTTGTAGTAAACCCGTGTTTAATTTTCATA
>JAFVLL020041505.1:0-30095 GCA_021397915.2 Tor tambroides | reverse complement strand
TTTACTTACTTTTCCAATCAGCAGAAGCGCATCTTCTCTTCCAAACCCACGAGCAGCAGCGGTCGATGGCCGTGATTAACAGTAATGGCGGATCAACGAAGGGAGGAGAACAATTTTGGGAGGAGTCACAGTTACTCTGTAATTTTGCTCCCACTCTACAGACAAATTTTACTCTGTACACTCAAAATAGAGCAAAAACAACTCTTTTTGAGGAAAAAAATATTAACTCTGGAAAAACTACTCCACCATTTTTCCTGTGTAGTGTCTATCTGTCCTACAAAGCTCAAGAACAACCAATAAAAACACACACATTATCCCTGGGAATTTCAGTGGATGAATGAGGGAGATTATATCACAAGAAATGACAACCAAACACTTACAAACAACATATAAGAGGAGGAAATCATATTTGGAGATTTCAATCCCACAGTCCTGTGCCGCTCAACACAGGAGCTGAAGAAAGCTATATTGTTCTCTCTCTCTCCCACTCAACGATTCTCACATTAATGAACTGTGACAGCAGGAAAGTAAAACAGGGCCTATCGATATGAATTAAGATAACACTGTGAGATAACGGAAGAGAGGGCAGGAGATTAGTCCCATTCTCTATTATGCTCTTAATGAAGTGTTACCAGATGTCATTCAACAGTGAATTCTCCGAATGTTTTTATGAAAGCTATGATTTTAATTTGCCATAGCTTTCATACGTCTAAAACTAATTAAAACTGTGTCACTTTAAATATTAACCAAAGAAATTCTGAGATGCAGCAGCCCTGAGCAGAAATAAGTTATGATTGTTTGACATGCTGAAAAGGTACTACACTGCCCTCTGTTGGTAGATGGAAACACTAGACAGTCCGATGCCAATTTTATTATGTTATAAATTACAAACAGATAAAACAGTGTTGGTCTAATAATAATAAACTAGTCAACAGACTTGACACATTCCACAATTCTCATTAGCGTAATGCATATGGATGTTTTTAATTCTCATCTGTAACGCCGTAATGAGAACTGTTCTGTCTGGAGACTTTTTTTTTTTTACTAAAATCAGCATAAATTAAATGCATAAAAACAAATAATATCATGATAATTAAAATACATAGTTTGTTTTACATTATGAAAGTGAGATTTTTTTGCATGAAAGTCCTGAGAACTGCAGGAGGAAATGTGCTCACTTAAATGAGCTTTTGATTTTGGGGAGAAATGTGACCTGTTTGACAGATTTAATGAGATTCACCCCAACAGATTCAAATCAGGCCTGACAAACCGTATAAATGTTTGTTTTACATCAGTCATTTTGCATCATCAATATGTCCAGAGGGCCTTTAAACTACCCACAAAGAACACTTAGTCATACTTACAATTTCTTAAGGGCTTTGATCACATGATTCATGAGTGATTCCTGAGCCAGTTTTCCATGCGGCCGATGTCTGCTGACCTCTTGGACGGACTCATATACTCTCAGCTTCACTGGAGGCTGGCTGCCAAGACGAACAGAGAAGATCAGATGATTCTCGTAAAGTTTATATCCATCATTTGCCAATTCCAAAGTTTGTGTTATTGAATCAGAATGTAATAAATGAGGATATTCATGATGAAATGTAGTTTATCACTTTTGAACTGCAAGATGTTATATTATATTGTAAGTGATTGCATGACCACAAGAAAATATATTAAAGGAATAGTTCACTCAAAATAAAAAAGTCCATAATTCATAATAATGCTACCTCCCGTGGAAAAAGTACATCTCCTGTTGTCTCACATCAAAATCCTCCAACATATCTGTGCATATTTCTTTCCTGATTCAGATGAGACAACGTTTTCACTGGAGAAAGCAGTTTTATAGTAAGAGGACTCATATTTTAGCTGGAAGCAACAGTTCAAAGTTAAGAACGACTTAATGATAGATTTGTTGCTTACAAACACACAGGTTTTCACTTAAAAAGTGAACAACTTGTGGATTATTGTGGTGTTTTTAACAGCTGTTTGGACTCTCATTCTGACGGCACCCATTCACTACAGAGGATCCATTAGAGAGCAAGTGATGTAAAGCTACATTTCTCTAAACCTGTTCCCATGAAGAAACAAACTCATCTACATCTTGGATGGCCTGAGGGTGTGTAAAGTTTAATTTTTGTGAGAACTATTCCTTAAAAAAACTAATTTATTTAAACATTCTTCTTACAAATATGAATTATCCCTATACAGTAAATACACTTTGTTCATATTTTAATTTATTTTGTTCAAATATAGCCTAATACAAGACATAACTTCAGCTGGTGCGAATTCATGCTTTTAATGACCTTACTATTATTATAAAATGTGGGAAGAGTAACAATAAAGAATGAGTAGGTGTGTCCGAACTTTTGATTGATAGTGTAACTGAAAAGCACAGCCACATTAAGCAGTGCATTCAATCAGAATTACCTTAACCACAGTCCTAAAGTTGATTTACAAGATAATCACTCGTTATTTTTCATTTTAACCAATCCTTAAATAACCCTTCTTTGTAAGCGCTATTCAAGAAACCCGATTCCTACTGGGAGCAGATCTATATTCCAGCCAATTAGAGCCATGACTCATATGTCACTACCCACAAGAGCATTCATTTTTGCTGCTCCAGCAGGCTGTTGAGAGGACTGTAAACATTACTCAGAACATCTCTGAGTGGGACTACAGTGGGATTGAAATGACTGACAGGTCCTCAGTTTCTGCATCACGCCTCTGCAGGGGCGCGGCCCACGTGTCTTTTATAAAACACTTCCTGTTTGTGACTTTCACTCGACAAGATGCGACTTTCCAAAAAGGCACAAGAGCGATTTTTAGAATATTGACGCAGGTTTGACGTAGAGGCTAAAACTGCTCCAGCACACTCTTATTAGCAAAGTAACAGTACAATATTTTTTGTTTGTTTGTTTATTCCTAAGAGGTAAAAATAACATTAATATTACAAATTAATTTTGATGCAGAGGCCTGCTGAAAGCACCTTCAATACACTAAAGTTCTAAAGTTTGGGCTCAGTATTTTATTTATTTTTTTAAGAAATTACTTTTATTCAGCAAGGATGTGTTAAATTGATCAAAAGTGACAATAATGACATTTATAATGTTACAAAACATTTCTATTTAAAAATAAAATTCTGTTATTTTGAACATTCTATTCATCAAAGAATGCTGAAAAAAGTATCCTGGTTCAGGGTTATTATCGTTAACTAAAATAAAAATTGAAACCATAATAATAAATAAAACCTTTTTCATTACTTGAAATAAAATAAATATTAACTGAGATTAAATTTTTAAAAATTGTATTTTATTTGTAACATTTTCAACATTTCTTGTTTTCAATCAGTTTAAATTGATCTATTAAAATAACTAAAGCTGAATTAAAAATTAATAGAATCTACATTAGGCATATTTAAAAGAAACAAAATATATATACATATATATATATATATATATATATATATATATATGATTCAAAATCTTAACACAAACTATAGCGTTATCTAAATGACACTAAAATGACACTGTCCTGGTTTCCTCAAAAATATTAAGCAGATTTTCTATTAAACTGTAATACTATTTCACAAAATGACTATTCTTAATCAAATAAATTCAGCCTGACTTTACAAACACATAAAAGTATGTTATAATTTGATTACGTTACATTTGAACTATGTACATGTTTCCTTTATATGGTAATCTAATCTAATTCCAAGCTTTACAAAGATGACTTTGCTATAGTGTTTACTAAGTACTAAGTTTTGCAGGTGAATAAACTACTTCTCAGGATAAGAGGATTACACCATTACCTGAAACTGATCACAAACAGCTCGCCGAAACTAAGCAGACATGATCTGCACTTTATTTTAAACAGAATTCCTAGGAATATAGTGATTCTGCATTGGAAACAACTGACTCCATAATGCCTGCCCCACAGACTTCAATGCAAAACGTACTTTTTCCTTGCCTAGTGGCATTTTGACTAGTTTTAGTGGTCTTATCCCGTAATACACACTGTGATTACTAATTAGCACTGTGCAAAATGTTTCAAATATTAAAGAAATAGTTACTCACATCCTAGTCTGGAGTTGGATTCTGGGTAAAGATGTCTGAGGGCGCAGGAATATTTCTTGATAAAGTTTCATGAATTTTTTATGGGCCTCTTCAGAACTGATACTGTGAAGAGAAGCAAAGCTGTTAGACATTTTTTATTAACATCTTTTTTTTTTTAAAGGGATATTAAAACACTAGTTCAACAAGTTCAAAAGCAACTGAAACATTCAGGAATAATAACAAAAACTAATTTAGCACACTATAATGACCTACCTTTCATTTAGCTGGGTTAGCTGTGTGTAGTCAATGTTAGCGAGTCTTTGCTCAGCTGTGTTAAAAGTAGAAAGTTCAGCAGATCAGAAATAACCAATTTTAAGCAAATTTTACACAGCTAGAAACATTCAGTTAAGTAAAAAAAAAAAAAGTGACAACCAGCCCCGGTCTCCTCCATCTGTACTAACAGTCTTATTGTCATTTACAAAAGCGTGCCAATACAATGTAAACAATAATAAAACGGACTCCTTACATTATTAAATGTTTATTTGAAACGTCTCTGTACCTGAATGTTGGTATCGGCGCATGGCTGTAAAAGCAGCAAATGATAACATGAAGGTTCATTGTAACAGTGAGAAATATCAGGCAACTCTCGAGTGCAAATGATTGTTGACGTGCGTCATGGCAACAGTCATGTACTCATATTACAGACAGTACAAAGTTATCGTGTTGAAAGATCATTAATAAAGCGTGATTATTAGTAATTTATTAATTACACGTTTCCAATCGCGAAACACAAAGCGTACGCTGATGTTATGTTAACAACACATTTAGCTTGCAGTATAAGTTGGCTAACAGGCTGACAACTCAGCAAACAAGAGGTTAATATTGAGTAACGTACATTTTAGACATAATATTCCTAATTAGTTTGTCTATATTTGCATCACCGGCAATAAATATTTCAAAACTAGGCCAAAACAGAACTGACCGTCAAGCGTCGCGTTTTTGAACTAATCAAATAAGTGAATGACTCATTGAATCACTCAGCACATTTGTTTTGTTTCTAAATGAATC
The DNA here is from genome assembly GCA_021397915.2 of Tor tambroides. Lineage (NCBI taxonomy): Eukaryota > Metazoa > Chordata > Actinopteri > Cypriniformes > Cyprinidae > Tor > Tor tambroides. The sequence goes on along the minus strand of JAFVLL020041505.1, from coordinate 24,969 downwards.
ATTGTTTTTGAACGATTCAGTTAAAAAATAGAAAATTAGAAATGTTGCCTTGAAATAAAACTAAAACTGAAATAAAATAAACCTACATTGTTATATTCAAAAAGCACAAAGATAAAATACAAAAATAAAAATGGCAAAAGCACATTAAATTTTGTTAAAGCACACAAAATGACTAAATATTAATCTAAAATTAAAATGAAGATAAAAATATTAATAACAACTAACTCTAACCTAATAGTAGCCTATATGAATAATAATTTGGCCAATAACAAATAATGACCAGCAATTCATGAGCATATCCTTTAATAATAAAAGATAAAGATCTATTCTATTCTTTTCTGACCCAGTTTAACAACTAAAACAGAAATATAAAATTAACATGGCTCCATTCTGAATTTTAAAAGGGAAAATGTGCAGAACAAAGAAATGGAAGGTCTGTAAGATCAAAGACGTCTTTTCGTCTTCTTGTTAGCCTGGTCTGTTCCCTGTGAAACCACAACAGTAAATCCCCTCAGCTGAACTAAAAGCTTATAAGGTTTAATTAAGTAAGTGGTCCACCGCTCCATACGAGCTGAACTAATCCAGCAGAACAGCTCGCAGGTCCACCAGAGAAATCTGCTCAAAGCTTGATGACAGTTTGCTGATATTCTCTGAACTGTATGGAGATTTAGGAAAAACTATACAAACATGCTGTGAATCACACTGTATATATTTATGGTTTATACTGACCAGAAACAAGCACTTTGACTTCTTTTGTTAATATATTTGTCTATATATTACATTTTCTAGTTTTATAAAATGATATAGTAGCTGCCCAACAATGAAATATTAAAATATATATCAAATCTGTGGCTGTAGGGATGTTTTGAACTCACTCTGCAGTTGACAGACACTGTGATGAATTGTGGCCTGAACTCACTTCTGAGGTCTGTTTGCAGATGGGTATTAGTGGTCTAAAAGTGCTAATTGCATCAGGCAGCAACATTAGCAGGACTGGAGCCGTGGTCACACAAGAAGGATAAACGCAACAGACATCTTCTCAGACGCTGCCTGCCACTGAGCCATGTTCAGCAAGCTGAAGAAGATCATCAGGGGTCCAATTGTGGGTCCCACCCCGGCCTCAGCCTCTACGTCGGCCCCTGCACCAGCTCCTGCTCCGGCTCCTGCTCCTGCCCCTGCAAAGGTAGGTACAAGTGGCTCGTAATGCAGTTTTTGCTGCTTTTTATCTCAAGCACAGGTAACCAATCAACAGTGTTTGTAGTAAACATTTTAGCTGTCATTTTAAATATGGGATTAAAAATTTAGCTAAAAAAAGAATGATAAATGCTTCATATTATTTATTATATTAATAAAAGCTTTGTACAACTTTGTATATACTGTAGTATGTGTAATGTGTGTATATATTATATATTTTTAAATTATTTACCTTATTTGTCAGTTATTTTAGTATCATTGACATACTATTATAGTTTTATTTAATAGTTTGAATTAGTTATTATTAGTTTTATTTTTTTTTAAGTTTTCATTTAAGTTTACATTTAAATTTGTAATTTGTAGTAATTTGGCAATTTGTTTTTTCACCCATTTTTATTGTTTTTTTTTAATATGTCTATAGATTTTATTAATTTTTAGTTAGTTATTTTAGTACAGTTAAACTAAATGAAACTGAGAAATGTTGCTTTGGCAGATATAGCAGAAAGTTTTATAGGCCTAGCTGAAGTTTTTTACAGTAAAATGTTCATATATATATATATATATATATATATATATATATATTATTCAGACACCTTCAACATTTCTCACATTATCACAGTTTATTTGCTATAGTTTAGAAAATGGTAATAAAATATGACAAGAACTCAAGAGTTAAACTGTGTCAGAACAAATTCGTCTTGATAATATCAGTTAACTTTGATAGAAAGGTATGTAACAAAACATAGTCACGTCAAAGTGTCAAATCAAAATTTTGGTCCCAAATTTTCATCAATTTTATTGTTAGTCCACTGTATGTAGAATTTTTGGGTATTATATGTCAACTATATTATATTACAGTTATTGTCATTTTTATATACTTTGCTTCAATTTATAAACATTTTTGGTAGTTTTTATCAGTACACCAGTAAAGTACGAACAATGTTCTTCTAACATCATTTAAAAATGTAAAAGTTATAGCTAAAGGCTTGAGTAATTTAAAATAGACAATTTAGCTGAACAATCTATAAATAATAGAAGCCATTATGCGTCATTTATGAGAATGTTTTTATAACTGCAAAAGCGCTCTGGGATAATAATTAATCTCTGCACTCGGCAGGAAGAAAAACCTGCAGACAAGGAAAATGAAGACAAGAAAGATGATGAAGGCCCTGGTAAGTCATCTGTTATCATTGTAATTATCCACTAAATGATCTCATCCTTCATTGTGTAAGCACCTGCAGAAGATATTTTCCAGATGAGAGGCATTTGAAATAATTCGCACAGTCCATCACAGGTTGCTTGTAGTAGTGTTTGTTATGGGTTCAGTAGCATGTGATGGTCAGTAAGCTGCTTCAGGGGTCACTCCTCCATCTGTGCCCCGAATCTTCCTTCAGTCGGGAATCATGAAGAAAAAATAACTATTTTCTCCATAGCCCCAGCACCGGCTCCAGAACCAGCAGCACCGGCCTCAAAACCAGAACCAGCGGCCCCGACTGCTGCAGCTCCAGAACCGGCCCCCAAACCAGAAGAGAAACCTGCAGACCCAGTCAACGGCCAGCCACCTGCTGAAGGGTAAGATAAATACCGGAAACATCAGTTTGGTCAGAAGTTATTTAAATATATAACAGCAAGAGAATAAATAGGGTTGATTTTGATTTCATGTTGACTTTAAATACTTGTTTGTTGTGCTATAAGTGCTAAGAGACAGTCTTGATATCCTGAGTGTGATTGATAAGCTTTAATTAATCATGGCTAATCAACTAGACCTTCATTGTTTTGGAAAGGACTCACAGTAAGTGACAGAACAGCATGTGAGTAAGTCAGATCCAAGACAACAGAGACCTGGAAGATTATGAGACCAGGAGCTGAGAGCAGATTACAAGATTTACAGTGCGTTTGATATAAGAAGATCCCTGGAGCTACTTAAGTTTAGAAAACAAAAATAAAACCGACACCAAAGGGTGGAAGATTGCCAGAGTAGTTTTATGATGGATATGATCCTCAAAATATATTCACATTCACTTGAGCAGAATTAAAATAAAAATTTAATTTAATTTAATTTTAATTTATTTATATTTCTCTTTTTTGTTTGTTTTTGACAAGACAAACCCGTTTATTTAAAAGGCAGTGCAATAACGTATCACGTAAAGTTGTATTTTGCACTAATAACACTAATATGTAGCCTACTCAAAATAAAAGGCACTGCGTCCTCACTTACACTTGTAATGCGCCTTCATGACCAGCAGATGTCAGCATATATAAGCATAATTCAGATCAACAGTTTTCAGCTCTTGTAAAAGTAGTTCAGCGACAAACAAGTTAAACTCTATCAGCATTTGTGTTATGCTGTCAGTCATCACAGGTGATTTCAGCTCAGTTTTTTGCATGAACAAGCAAAAGTCGTGTTTACACGGATCCAATGAATAGCCTACCAGGCAACGTAAAAAAAAGCCTACTAAAAAGCATTTAGAATGCTATACAGCTCAAATAACACACACTGTGATTAATTAAAATTAATACAAACACATTTTACAAAATGTGAGCATTGTAAGTGGTAAAATTAAACTAGTGTGATCAATTTTAAAATCATCGAAGAATGTAGAAACTGTTTACGTTATCAACCGGAAGTTCATTCGCCTAGAACAGTAGTAACGTTAGTACCATCGCAAGAACGATTTAGACAACTTTACAGTTTAAATAACATTAATTTTATATCGAGGAATTAATATAAGGACTGTTACAAAAACACAAGCTGTATATTTCTACTTTTAAACCTTACCTTTGCTCCATATTGTGTTACTGTAACACATTATGTTTGTTTTTACAGACTGAGGGAGGTCTAAATAATTTTCTTTGTTCATTGTTATATTTATTTACTTATTTAAAGTTTCTGGAAGGTGAGGATTTCAAATGTCATTTTATTATGTGATATATTATGTTCAATATATTGATTTCACTTTGTGTTATTCTCTGTCTGATTGTTATAGTGAGGAGGTCCCTTCTCCTGAGTCCCGGCCCATTGTGATAAGCAAGCATTTTGATGCTCAACTCATTGAGATTGTTCAGCATTACCGGCAACGGACAGAGCAGTATAAAGAAAAGGTCATTGACCCATATGCATCCTCTCCAGAGCGCAGCCCTCCTGTCAGTGAGTACAAATCAATCCATGCTTCTGCAATTAATGACCACTACAGCTGAAATAACATGTAAATATGACAAGATATCACCACATAACATGACAAGAGAGTCACCAATAAGTGACTTAACAGGTGTTTTGTATTTGTTCCAGCACCCGTCCTGAGAAAAGATGATTACCTGAAGTTGGTGGAGGAGAGGAAACGAAAAGAAGAGGAGGACAAGAAAAGAAAAGAGGAGGAGGAAAAGAAAAAGAAAGAGGAGGCAGAGAGAAAAAAGAAAGAGGAGGAGGAAAAGAAGAAGAAAGAAGAGGAGGAGAAGAAAAAAGCAGACAAGTCTGGGGAAAAAAAGGAGGAGAAGAAAGATGACAAGACGGACAAAGAGCAAAAATCCATCTGCCCAAAAATGAAGTGTACCTGTGTAGATTTCCTGCTGAAGCCCATCGAGGACAGAATGGACAAAAGACTGGGCGCCTCCATCGATCCGTTCACAGGTTACATTTCAGAACATGCTAACATCTGAATATGCAATCATAAAATTACCATGTTTCTAAGTTTCTTCTGCTCTTTTCTTGTGATTTTCAACAGACCGCAGGTATATTGCTTGGCTAAGCTTGGTGACCATTGCCTTCAACTATAACCTGTGGTTCATACCAGTCCGTATGGCCTTCCCATATCATGACCCAGCGGTCATTCCATTGTGGTTCACCTTGGACATCATTGCTGACATCATCTATATCATCGACATAATCGTTTTCCAGCCACGACTGCAGTTCTGTAAAGGGGGAGACATCGTTGTAAGAAGAAAAAAAAGTTTAACAAAATGATTTTCATTTTGTTTGCACAGTAAAATACAGTATCTTTTAATATGTGTCGTTCCATAGACGTCTACTGTAAGTTGAGTTCTATTATTAAATTTTAAAACTATTAATGATTATCTCAAATTTTCGCAAATTTCTTTCAGTATGACAGAGTTGTGATTAAAAAGAAATATCGAGAATCGTCAAGGTTTCAGGTACTGCAGATATTTCAGTTGACTTTCATCTTCCAAATAGCATTTTATCCCCCAATAGAAAGCCTTGAAATATTTCCTCTCCTTTCAGAATGATGTCCTATCCGTCCTGCCTTCGGACCTGTTATATTTTCCGTTTGGATTCAAGTCTGTCTTCAGGCTTAATCGTGTGATGAAGGTAATGAACACTGCAGTTTCTATAAACGCCCGAGTTGTGATTGGCTATGAGATGCATAATCATTCACGAGCTGATTATATTTTTGAATTTGCCTTAACCTTGTTTTGTTTATGTTTTCTCCTTAAGTTTGAAGCATTTTTTGAGTTCAGTGACCGACTTGAAGGTATCATGACCAAAGCGTACATCTGGAGGTATGTAACCGATACATAAGAACTGATCTGGCTGACTGGTTCTATCAGGGATGGGCAAAAATATGAATTTATGAACTGACAAATTTTCAGTTTATGAGTTGGAGGAATTTGAGTCCCACAGGAATTTGAATGTTGTTGGGCTTCATTTTGAAGACTATGAGGAAAATTAGAGCATTCTGGAAAATGTGATCTTCCAACATGGTCCAAAAAAGTTTTTTTTTTTTTTTTTTTTAAATGTTACATATAAATGAAGTACACATTTCCATAGGCAGATTTCTTTGAATTTAATTCAATTTTGAATTACAATTCTACATCCTGTTTGTTATGCCCATTTAAAGTCAGGAATTGAAGATTTAAAAGACATTCTTAATTCAGCTCTGAATTCCATTTTTTTTAGTTGCTTGTGATTGTTTCTTCTTCTTCTTAATTACTCACAAAGCAATTTCTCAGCAATCTCTACCTGCTAAAATATTTTAAATCTTGAAATAACTAGAAAAAATATACATTCATTACAGAAATTTCCAGACTTTTCCAGGTCTACAAATTCCATGAAATGACAGTTGTTGAGGGAACAAATTAATATAAGAAATATAATACCAATAACATGCTGATTTTTAGATGTTTTAGCTTATTTTAAAGCTTTTTGTCTTATTATTTTAATTCATTTTGCACTCCCCTTGGAAGTTTGATGGCTCCCTAGTTGGCCCTGAACCTTTGGTTGGGAACCACTGTTATAAATCTTTATAACCATAACTCTCCTTTGTTCTTTTTAAAGAGTAATTCGTACTATTGGATACCTGATGTTCATTCTCCATCTCAATGCATGTCTTTACTACGTGGCATCTGACTACCAGGGTATCGGCACAACCAAATGGGTCTACACCGGAGAAGGCAGCGCGTATGTAATTCCATCTACACTTTAGATTCACTCAGATTTGATTCTTTTTGTAATGGTGAAGTATATAATCTCTGCGCCATTGGCAGCACCAAACAGTATAGAAATGCTCATGTAATGTTATTTTTTTTCCTGTATTTTTTTCTTCTTCCATTCACAGTTCAAGTTTAAAAAAAATACTAAATTAGTTTGCAGTAATTGCAGGTTTTGGGATTTTTTTTTTTTGTTCATATTCTCATAGCTACCTGAGGTGTTTCTTCTATGCAGAGAAATCCCTCCTGATGATCGCAGAACTTCCTTTCCCTGAGACCATGTTCGGTCAGATCTTTCAGATGACCAACTATTTTTTTGGTGCCCTATTTTTGTCCATCATTCTTGGCCAGGTAGCCCTTTTGTCTCCAATGTCTGTCCATATGTTCCTGAAGCGCTTGGTGGTTTTTTTGGCACAGTTTTGATTTTTTTTTCCACTTGGCTTTCTTGCTTGGCCATAGCTTTGCTCAGTGGTTCGATGTCTGCTGTTTTGACAATGTAATGAATGTTTGAATGTTTAATAAGGATGTTTTTATTCTTTACATACTGAATTTTACCCTCTCTTTCTCTTTCTCAGGTACTTGCGCAGTTACTATTTTGCCGTGAGGACTCTGATCAACATTGGTGGTCTGCCTGAGCCTCACACAGTCTTTGAAATCACCTTTCAGTTAGCAAACTTTTTTGTTGGTGTCTTTGTCTTCTCAAGTTTGATTGGACAGGTACTCAATGTGATGATGTAAACATCATGAGCTCCTCCCCCTAATCTCAGGCACCCAGTCGTATCAGTCCTCATCCAGTTCTCCTGTCAGGAACCATGTTTATTTATTGTTAGAGTGCTCCTGTTGTTTAAAGGGATAGTTCACCCAAAAATGAAAATTCTGTCATTAATTACTCACCCTCATGTTGTTCCAAACCTGTAAGACCTCCGTTCATCTTCGAAACACAAATTTTCAAAGGTTTTCACGTTTCTGTGCCTTGACCATGGTAGTACCCTTGCTGTCTATGCAGGGTCAGAAAGCTCTTGGATTTCATCAAAAATATCTACACTAGTAATTTTACAACACTGTTAAATGTAATCTTTAATAAATCGCAAAATAAATATCCATTTTACATGCTGTACGTTAATTTATCGTGATGCCTAAATTCACTTGTAGCATTTAAAATGATTGATTTCAGTTTTTAGTGTTTTATTTAGATTTTATTTAGACAAAATAGTATAGAATTTTAATTTTGGCCTTTTATCAGTTATTGGTCACAACATAAAAATAATTATTGATTTATCAATATTGGGCTGAATTTTAATAAAAAATAAATGCAAAAAAAAAAAAGATAAATAAATAAAAAAGTAGTAGTAGTAATAGTAATAATAATCATAATAATAAAGGAATAATTTTATTGCGATGTTAATTGGAACCTTTAATAAATCTCAAAATAAATATCCATTGTTCTTGCTGTACAATATTATATTGTTCATTTTAGTTTTTAGTATTTTTATTTAAATGTAATTTAAAAAGTATAATATAATATAGTATAATAAGCAAAAGTATAATATCAACCATTTATCATTTATTGGTTTTACTTTTAACATGAAAATATCAGTTTTTGGTGCATCCATATCAGATATATAGATGTTCATCTTTGATGTTACAGATGAGAGATGTCATTGGAGCAGCTACCGCCGGCCAGACGTACTTCCGCGCATCTATGGATGCTTGTGTGGCGTACATGGTGACGAACCGCATCCCCAAGCTTGTACAAACCAGAGTGCGCACTTGGTACAACTACACCTGGGACTCCCAGGGCATGCTGGGTAAAATCGAAGTTTACATGTAAATAAAAACTGGTAATAAATAGCAGGGTCCTGCCAATTAAGGTTTGGCTTCTCCTCAGATGAATCTGAGCTTCTGGAACAGATGCCTTTGGTGATGAGAACAGCCATCGCTGTGGACATCAACCTTGCTACCTTCCAAAAGATTGACCTCTTTAAGGTGGGCTTGATTTAAGGAAGGAAACAGATTGTGACAAGGTCAGCTGGTTGATGCTTCTGTGTTTTTTCCTCACAGGGTTGTGACAACCAGATGCTTGTGGACATGTTATTGAGGCTAAAGTCCATTGTGTATTTGCCTGGAGACTTTGTGTGCAAGAAGGTGCGTTATATTGCCTTTTATTTATACACACCAAGCACATCAAGTCTTCACTCTCCTGTTTCTCCGCAGGGTGACATTGGAAAGGAAATGTACATCATTAAGGCTGGAGAGGTGCAAGTCATCGGTGGGCCGGACAATAAGATTGTGTTCGTGACTCTGAAGGCAGGCTGTGTGTTCGGAGAGATCAGGTGAGCTATCAAAATGAGAGTCTGCCTTTAGAGCTACACGTCATGAATGAACTCATGTGTTTATAATCGACCCCAGTTTGCTACAGTCTTCAGCCAATGGAGGAAACAGAAGAACCGCTAATGTGGCGGCACATGGATTCGCCAACCTCTTTGTACTGGATAAGAAAGACCTCAATGACATCCTGATTCACTACCCAGAGTCTCAGAAAGTGCTGGCCAGGAAGGGACGGTGAGTCAGAGGGTCACGGTCATGCAACGTGCGCCGTTTCTTCAAGAACAGATTTGAAATGCAGTAGATACAATAAGAGATGATTCATTCTCTGCTCAGAAAACTGATGAAGGCCAAAGGTAAAGCTGCTCCTGTCAAAGATGAAGGAGAAAAGAAGAAGGGATTGGCAATGTTCGGGCAAAAACCACCCACTCCAAAAATGTTACGTGCTTTTGGAGGCTTTGGGAAAGGAGGATTACTGGAGAAACTCAGGGTGTGTGTGATGATCTGATGAGTGGTATTATGGTGCAAACACACATATGTAATAAAGATTAAAACACCAACAACTCTCAGTTTCCATACAAATAATTGAGAGATCTGAAATAACAATAACACTTCTCTTTCCTGCAGGCTCAAGCAGCAGAAAAAAAGGATTGAAAAAACATCTGTCCATCCATCCACCAATCCATCTGCCCATTTTATCATCCACCCATCTGTTCATCTGTCCATTTCTCAATCCATCCAACCTATCCATCTACCTATCACCCATTTTACTATCCATTTGTCAATCACAACAGTTTATCCATCCATTTCATCATTCATCCATTCATTCAGATCTACAGAAATGTGATTAAAACTGTAAATACTGACTGTATGTTGCTGATTTGTAGTTGGTTTAGTGACAGAACTATAATTTTGGACTTATTACCCAACCTGTTCAGCACTTTAGGCAGTGTCATGGTGGATGGGTTTCCTGGCCTTTGCATACTGTCAATGTTTTTCATAAAATAATTAAAATATTTAATACACAGATTTGTTGTCATCTTTATTAACTGCGTCTCAATAATATTAAACAAAGACACTTTGGTGTTTTATTTACTGTATGTGAAACAAGGCATGCTACAGGCACAGATGCAAGACATATCAGCAAAACACATCATGCACTGCTAAGCTGACACATTACATTACAATGATACTGCATCTGATGAAAAAAAGTTTTTATCTAATATATTCCTCTCAGCACTAATTTAGCACAACGTGCTGTTACAGACATAGTGATTAAATGTGAAACAAACTTGATTTGCATCTTAAACAGTTAATACTGATTCGAAAAAGCTGATTACCTTTGCATATTATTATTAGTGCATTAATGCATAGTGCATTCAGGCACATACCAGGATGACTGACCCATCCAAATGTCAGTATCTATGGCTTTCTTCTGTACAGACTGAGATCTGAGCACCATTCCTCAGTGGCTTAAACTATGCATTCTGGTCAAAAATAAAACTTGGCAATCTAAAAAGCTGCCACATGATTTCCATAGAATTAATTCAAACATATATGCACAATTTTTTTGAGGAACTGCCAACAATTAGGCACATTAATGTGATCAATTTGAAATTATGCATTAGATATATAAAGAAATGGCTTTGTGAGGCACAGCTTTAAAAAATCATATACCGATATAAAAATATAAGATGTAAAGAATGATAATGACATGAAAAATTAATGCGATAATGCTGACTGTAAACAATTTTGTAAGGAGTTAGCGGGAATGACACATAAATGACAGATAAAAAAAAAAGCCTTCATACCATTCAGTCATCTCACCTGGAACACTAACAAAGTTGAATTCCCTCCTAAAACTTCTAATATTCAGGAGGTTTTTTTTCAGTAACTGATCATTTAGAGCAGGATACTTGAGTCTAAACAAGCTTTATAATAGACCATTGCAAGATCATTTGGCTGAGGAAAACATGTAAATAAATATATGATTTAAAAACAGAAAACAAATTAATAACTGAATTAAACCAAATGTATCTAGTGGTATATCTCTTTAAGAAGGCTAGATAGGTTAGATAAGCAGGATGGTGATGTCCAGTTGCTGAGTTGTATGTGGTATGAAGGAAGTTAACAAGTCCTTCAGTTTTGTGTCGGCCCATTTGAAGCGTCCACTGGAGTGTTTGACTTCGGAGGCAGGAGCTTCATCATGTTAAAGAAGGTGACGACCTGACCGGGAACCTCCGCCAGAACGCACTTAGCGAGCTCCTCTTTAGGAGACTACAGAGAGAGAGAAAACGTTAGTCATCGTATTTCTGACTTTGAGCAGCAGAAGAAGGTCGGAGATGGCGAGAGGGGTTAAGCATCATAGTGTTAGTTACAAGACACTGCAGACAACATAAACCATATGCTGCACTCATGTCGTATGTCAGCTATAAATTAACTAACATTATACTATTAGAATATAATGTTATGACCATTTGGACGTCTTTTTAAAAGTTATATTACCTATAATTTTTTAGATAATATAATTTATAATAATAATATAGATTATATAGTTTATATCATATATATATATATATATATATATATATATATATATATTCTATTCATATAATTATAAAATAATTATAATCTATCATAGCACAAATGATGCATAATAAGTTTTTAGACAAAGTTATGGTTTGGGACAGTAGCATTTTTATTATTTATATAGTATTATATTCATTATATTTATAAATTTATTAATATTTTGAATTAGCTTTTATTTTTGTATTTTTAGTTTTCATTTTAATTTTAGTATTTTTGTTATGAACTCTTATCATTTTTATGCCCTGCTGTAAATTTTGACCAGTTGCTGAAAAACAATATAATGTAATATATGCAATATAATGTAATATTATATAATGTTATGAACATTTGGATGTCTTCGTAGAGTTTTTAGCAGTTATATTACCTATAATTTTTAGATCATATAATTTATAATAATAATAATAATAATAATAATAATATAGATTATATAATTTATATCATATACATTTTATAACTATATATTATACTCATAATTATATAATAATTTATAATAATAATAATAATAATAATAATAATAATACAATGCATCATAGCACAAATGATGCATAATATGTTTTTAGACAGTTGGTTTGGGACAGTAGCATTTTTATCATATCACATATTTATTATATTTATATATTTGTTAATATTTTAATTTAGCTTTTATTTTTATATTTTTATTTTTATTTATATTTTAGTTTTAGTAACTTTAGCACCTATTTTAGTTGCCATTAAAAATATTTTTTATTGAATATTTATATTTTATTTTATTTCAGTAAAATTTCAATTAACAATTTTTAATAGGATTTAGCTTTTATTTTTATATTTTTAGTTTTCATTTATATTTTAGTTTTGGTATTTTTGTTATGCACTCTTATCATTTTTAGTATTTTTATTTAGATTTAATTTATTTTTATTGCAGTTTTAGTAATTTTAGCACTTATTTCAGTTAGTTGCCATTACAAAATTTTGTTGCTTTTTTCCATCTAATATTTACAATTTATTTTATTTCAGGCTAATTTCAATTAACAATTTTTAATAGTTTTACTTTTAGTTATAGTCAACAATAACAACACTGGTTAGGGATTAATTCAAATCAATAACTCAAAGTATTAACACTATTAAACCAATAAACCAAAATATGGTTTATAGCTAGCAACTAACATTCATTTTTCCTATTATGAACGTTCAAAATTCAGATATGACACGAATGCAGCATAAATTCATCATGCTTTAGGTAGGAAAGCCTCCTGATCTGAGTTTCATCATCACTCAACATCTTCCTTTCCCTTAGTCTGTGATGCCGTTTTAGGTCAAATATGGCATCCATGACTGCTAATCTTGCAATAACAATGGCTACTTTCAATAAAACAGATGAATATGACAGCTGTGACAGCTGAATGCTTTGGGAAGCGATAATGTGCATTAAATCACTGAGACAGGCGCATGACAGAGGGTCAGGTGCAGATAAAGAAGAGAGCCCTACATGTTCACGTCTATGAATATTTTGGCTCGTGTGGAGGCGACAGGTTTATATATCTGAAGTAGGACGTGACTTGTTGTGGTAATTCTGCCAGTACACATTGGGCAAGCATTTCCCTGGGCGCCTGAAATGAAATGGACACAAAGGCACAGGTGAGACGCTACAAGCCATAACACGCTGTAGATATATGGGACTAAAACACTATGAATAAAAGTTTGTGTTGTGTTCTGCTCTGCTCAGTGTCTACTGGCATAAACATTTATGAAAAGGGTTGGGAACTTGTTCCATAAAAATAATAAATAAATTAAAAAATAACAGAACCGAATGACTTTTAGTTTGTTCAGTATTTTCGCATGTTCATTAAGACTTAAGGCCCATTCACACCAAGGACGATAACTATAAAGATAACGATAATGATATAGTTCTAAAAATCTTTCTCAATATTAAAGAATAGCAGAGTCCACACCACAGCTATAACAACAAAGGCACAGAGAAACAATTTGATTAGTATCACTTTCAGAACAATTTTTTTTTTTCCAGTTGATGAACGATACAAACATTGACAACCAATCAGAATCAATCCTGCTATAACAAGTTCAAGAATTAAAAGCAATAAACGAGCGTGCGCTTAAAATAAATCTAACGATATCGTTCGCTGGTGTGGACGCTAATATCGCTATCTTTATAGTTATTGTTCTTGGTGTGAATGGGTCTTTATTCAAACAAAGAACGATAACTATAAATATAGCTACATTAGCGTCCACACCAGCAAACGATATCAACTGTTTATTCTAAGTGCATGCTCGTCTGCCGCTTTTAATTCTCGATCTCGTTATATCAGGATTGATTCTGATTGGGTGATTCTGATTGGGTGATTGGTTTTTTATCATTTATCAACTGGAAAAAAATTGTTCTCTAAGTGATTCCAACGAAATCGTTTCTCTGTGCCTTTATTGTTATAGCTGTGAACTCTGCTATTCTTTAATACTGAGAACAATTTTTAGAACTGTATCTTTATTGTTATCTTTATAGTTATTGTCCTTGGTGTGAATGTGTCTTTATTCACACAAAGAACAATAACTATAAATATAGCTATGTTAGCATCCACAGAAACGCACAATCTTTACTCGCTGATTTTGTTTTTTTCTCCATTCTGTCACAGAGGGTGTTTTGGTTCCTTGACGCTGTCGCCTCTGGCTTGCTCAGTTGGGGACACTTAATTTCTAGCGATTGTCGTCAATTTGATTTTACAGATACTATTTAAACTAAACTGAGCTAGACAATGACATCTCTGAATTCAATAATGAAACGCCCTTAACTGAAAATTGCGTGTTTAATCTTATTATTATACATTACTGACACTCTATCCTCCAATTTGATACTGTTAAGTGCTTTGACACAATCTGTATTGTTAAAAGCGCTATATAAATAAAGGTGACTTGACTTGACTTGACTTGATTCCTATTTGACATCATTAACACCGCTACCGAATCTGTAGCGCGAATCATACAGTGCAACAAGTGGACTCCGATTCCCGAACAAATGACTCTTAGAAGCCGGTTATTTTTAAGTGATTCAAAAACAAAACATAAACAGTGTAATCCAAATAAATCACTCCTATGATCCGGTTCTTAGTGAATCAATCACTTTTCAATGACTATATTCATTCGTGAGACGTAAATTAGTAGTTACTGACTCACATTCACTGTTCACATCAGTTAAAAGATACAGTACTATTTGAAAAATTAACATTAATGAAATTTGTTACATCTTTTGTTCGACAGTGTTATGTAATACACAATTCTATCTATGCTACCTTTAAAAAAACCAAGCAAAATTTCATTCGTTCAGGCTGTGTAAACATACTTTTTGCAAGAAGGGTTGCTATGGGGCGAAACATTTCTGGTAATCTTCCGGAAACTTTCCAAAAAAAATTCTAGAAGTTTTCCTAAAATCCTGGAAAGCTTAAAATCCATAAATTCTGAAATGTTTCTAAAAACTTACCTGAAATTTTCTGCCCCTTTGCAATCCCAGAACTGTTTTAAATTTATGATCTTATTATTTGGCAATCAAACTGCATTTCTTTTCTTTTTTTTCAAATTGCATAATCGAAATGCTTTAATTGTTTGAAATGTAAACTAAATCAATAATTGCAATCCCCATCTCTAATTTTGACCTCCATGTACATGCAAATAAAATATTCGAAATAAACATACAGCCCTCATATTTGTTTATATCAATGAAAATAAACACATAAACGAACATGAATGATGCTCCAATTAGTTCTTAATTTTTTATCTTCAAAATGGCTATAAAAATACTACAGTATGCAGCAAAACAAAATAATATAAACCAAATTAAGATCTTAGAAGGCGGCTAAAGCTGCAAGAGATAGACCCCAAAAAGCAAAAAGCCAAAGCAAGAGCAAGCCCAAATTAGTTGTGTACTAAACTCCTCAGACTGGTTTTTCACTCACGTTCTGGAACTTTCTGAAGGGCACAAACTGCACAATGTCGCGTACGGCTGGTTCTCCAGTGACAGACCTCAGTCGCCCGTCATCTCCATCCAAAATCTCCATATCTGTGAAGTCGGCTTTGCCTACGCCCACAATGATGACTGACATGGGCAAGCGGGAGGCGGCGACTATGGCTCCACGCGTCTGATCCATGTCCGTGATCACTCCGTCAGTGATGATCAGCAGGACAAAATATTGCTGAAACATACAGGGGGCAGAGTCAGAAAGACAAAAGGGTCAGTGCATTAAATATTTGGGTTTGGGTTGAATCTCACCGATGCTGTGTTCTGCTGTAAAGCCTGCTGTGCGAAACGAGCCACGTGGTTAATAATAGGAGCGAAGTTCGTAGGCCCATAAAGTTTGACCTGAGGAAGGCACATCCTGTAGGCCTCCACCACACCCTCCACACCTGTGGGAAGAGAAAACAACTTCCTGTTTATACACATCATTTCCATGCAGGTTGAAGACATTTAAAACTGATAATTGTAACATACCTGCACAGAATGGATTTGTGGGATTGAAGTTGAGAGGAAACTCATGAGACACCTAGGAAAAAAAAAACAATAATAAATGAAGGCTTCTGGGAGTTTGTCACAGTAACAACAGCAGATGTAATTTCATTCACCTGCCATGAAGGTGGAATCTGGGCGCCAAATCCAAACGCAGGAAACATTTTGTCACTACGGGATATGAAAGAAAGCATTAGACCTATGTTTTTGTTTTGTTTTTTTATGGTATGATGAATAAAAATGTTCCTGGTGTCCTTGTACCTGTCATAGTCCTGGACCACAAGGCCAACTGACCAGATGGCTGAGAGATATTCATTCACACCTTGAGGACTGATGTAATGTAAAGAATCAGGTGACCTGGGGTCACCATTTGACCCTGTGAAGTCTATGCCCACCTGGAAGAGAAGGAAGATGTGAACCACATGGGTATGACATGAGTAACCATGCTTCAACATGAAGGAATATAATTAATAGAGACATAATATATTCAATATAATTCTATGCAATTATATATAATTATATAATTTTAATATATCATAATTCCAATAATAAATTAATAAATAATTTCAATCTAAAACCTATAAACTGTATTTTATTTTAGTATTTAGTATTATTATTGTTTTTATAATAATACATTCATATGATTTTTATAACATATTATAAAATATTGCTCCAACATGAACACATTTAATTCACAGAGACGTAATACATGGCTATATAATTCTATGCAAATATGTGTCTTTTTATATATCATAAATTAATAATATGTAAAAATAATTCATATGAAAATATTTAAAATTTATTTATTATTTGCTATTAACATTGTATTATTGTTTTTATAATAAAATATCAATTTAATATTGTTTTTAGAACATATTATAAAATTTTGCTCCAACATGGAATTTAATTCACATATAGACGTAATATATTCTATGTAAGCAAATATAATTCTATACAAGTATGTATGATTTTTTATATATAGTAAATTAATTAAATAAATATAAATATATTACTTATATTATAAATATTAAAAAAAAATATTTATATGTATTATTTTATATTATTATTTTTATTTTTTTTTAAAAAAAGAATATTTTAAATAATATATATAAAATTTGCTCCAACATGAAGGTATTTATTTAATTTTAATATATCATTATACATGGAATTTTTTATCATGATAAACAAACAATCAAATAAATAAATAAATGTATAATTTTGGAATAGTTTATAAAAATTAAATAAATAGTTAATGACTTACAGTGAAATTGATCTGGCAGCCTCCCATGATGTAGTCCAGAAAGGTGTATTCTCTGGTAATCTGAGACAGCAAACACAATCATGCCTAGAAATGTTTGTATTGGGTTTAATATTGAATGTTGAAAATGAAATCAGACAGGTGTGTTTATGTGACACAGTACCTGACAAACTTTCACACTCACGACTCCAGAGTTCTTATAATTTTTCTTCTTCTGTTTCTTCTTACTGTTTATGCACTCAAACTCGGCCTGCAGGACACAAATGAGCATCTTTAGTTCAGAAACATTCACACATTCATCAGGTACTGAAATCAAAAGTGTGTTGAGGATAACCTCACCGGAGCGGTGCGGGATGCCTCTTGCAGACACTTCATATTGGTCTCAAAAATCCCTATCAAATCATGAGATCCATCGCTGTCATAATCGTAACATTCAACCTAAAGAGAGTGGAAAATACAGCATGAAGTGATCTGGAGTGAACGATATTGGAGGGTAAAAGAGAGGGGAGGGAAATTATAGAGGTCATGCACCAAATGAAGAACCATAGCACAGGTCCATGGGTCTCTTCATTCAAAAATTAGTAAGACACCACCAGAACAGCACACCAAACAGGATGACTCTAAATGAATGAATAGATGAAAGATGTTGGACACCCTGCCATCTCCACTGCCCACATTTTGTAAGGTTAGAAGAAACCTGTTCTCAATCAAAGAACATTCTAGCAGCAGTGTGTTCTCTGAATCCTTCACTAGGAAAGGTAGTCTTTCTGAGAAAACAGCATCATTTAAAATACAGTAATTAATATAGTATTCTGAACTCTGATATATTTACAGTAACTCTGTTTTGTGTTAAACGCAGAAGAAATAAAAACTATTTTTCTCTCTTTTTTAAGTAAAATAAATTATTTAAAAATTACAAAAATTTTGTACAACTTCAAATATTCATTTGTACTCCATGACTTGCTACTGAAAGCTAACAGTATTCTGAAAAGTTATATTATTTGATTTACAGCAACTCTGATCAATGTGTAATGCAAAAGAAATAAAAATATATAATTTCAAGTAAAATAAAACATTTAAATAATTACAATAAATCATATACAATTTAAATTTTCATTTGTACTCCATGACGGTTTACTGAAATAAAGTAATTAACAGTAATCTGAAATTAGTTATTTATTTGATTTACAGCAACTCTGTTTAAAATGTAATACAGAATACATACAAATATATAATTTAATAAGCAAAAAAAAATTATATAATTACAATAAATTACATTTAATTTAAAATTTACAATTTATTTATTTTTAATTATTATTATTTAAATAATATAATTTGATATATGTTTGTTATACATTTATTTTATATTCTTATATATTCAATTAAATTAGCAATATATAATAAAAATAAATTAGCAATTTTGCATGCCAAAATTTTACATTTACATTTTAATGAGTTTCAAGAATTGAAATAATTGAATTCAACTTATATCATGCTTTTACTGCTTATATACGTGTTGTATGGGATCAGATTCCCGCCTAAAGTATTGCAGTCACGAATAAAAAAAATAACAAGCGTGAAAACAAAATTTAAAAACGCAAGTAAAAATATATTGCACAAGATTTAAAAATGAAAGCAACATTTTCAGAATAGCAAACAATGGTCATGGATAGAAAAATAATAAACGTAAATCAAAAAATTATCCACAATAATGGAGTTGGAGAGAAAGTCCATCCACTTTGTGTTCAACTCCATTATTTCACCTATTGCCTTATTAATTTACCTTTCCTTCATTATTTTTATAACGATTTGAAACTATTTGGGTAATGTTTCTTTGAAGTTCAGAATTAACCTTTCAAATGAATATTAAATGCACAGATGCAAATGCCACTGTTTCCTGAGAATGACCCCACTAGCTAAAGAGTTCAACACATGAAAAGGGCTGAAATGACCTCATTCAGGAAACAAAAGTTTGACAGAATAGCTCCCTTCTACTGATCTATGAAGGACAAACCAGCAGCTACTCAGTGACACACATTTACAAATGAAACAGCGGTTCTGATGAAAAATACCTGCTCTTTTCCCGACAGTCAGTTTCCCTTTAAGACGCTTTTGCAAGAAAAATCACAAAGTCATGAACACTGTTTGTAAGCCACCAAAAAAACCCTCTGACTGCCAAACCAAAGCAAAGCCAGAGTTTTCCAGCCTCTACAATCAAGCCAAAACAATTACCGATTGTTAAGAGACCAGCCATTTATATGACACTTGTGTTAGCAACAGAGAGCTGTTTTAATGTTAACTTTCATAACAACCAATGAACACAGAGTCTACCTTGATTGGTTTCTCCATGTCTCCTGCACAGAGAGACCGTAGAGGGATTTTAAAAGGCCTCCAGCAAGGATTCAAGTTATTCTTCACCACCTGGTATGAAAGATAACCATTAACATTCACAATAAACATTAACAACAACCATTCAGAGAGTTAATACTCCACATCTACATACAAACACACAACACACAATGCACCTCAGTTCTGTGAGCAAGCTGCCAGCCTGTTTCCGTCTGCCTGTAAAATTCCAGGTAGGGGTCTGATTTTCCAAAGAAATCCTGCAAGGAAACCCAAATTTACACACTGAATGCATTTTACGTGTTAAAAGTAAAGCAAATTCACAAACTCACGTCATGTCTTACCTTATTGTCCAGTTTTCTGGCTTCCACCTCAAAATTCACAACTTTGTTGTCCTTGATTTCCTCGGCACTGATCTGAAGTGAATACAAATATACAAATAATTGCTGTTATAACATTGCAATAGTGAATTCTTGATTATAATCCATTGGCATACATCTTAAAGTGGTGATCAATATTTTATAACTGTTTTATTGAGCAAGGATGTATTAAATTGATCAAAACTGACAGTATGGGGTTATTAAATATTTCTATTTCAAATAAATGCTGTTTTTTAATCTAGTCATCAAAGAATCCTGAAAAAAATAGCATCACTGTTTCCACAAAAATATTAAGCAGCAAAAAATGTTTTGAACATTGATAATAATAATAAACGTTTCTTGAGCAGCAAATCAGCATATTAGAATGATTTCTGAAGGATCATGTTGACACTGAAGACTGGAGTAATGATGCTGAAAATGCAGCTTTACATCACAGGAATAAATTACATTTTAAAATATATTTTTAAAAGAAAGCAGTTATTTTAAATTGTAATAATATTTTACAAAATATTACTGCTTTTACAGTATTTTTGTCAAAATAAATGCAGCCTTGGTGAGAAAAAGAGACTTCAGAAAATGTACAAATCTGTATTATATATATATATATATATATATATATATATATATATTGTAAGAAACTATAGTCTGCCTCGACCCATATTCCACTCCACAATATATGTTTGATCATGCTCATTTCCCAAAATGGCTTAATTATTATAGAGAAGGAGGAAGTCGACAGTTATGTTGATTGTCGACCATTTGGGATGATCACAACCTGAGCAAATGGTCACCAATTGTAGAATGGCAGCGGGTGTGGGACACTGAGAACCACCTCAGACAAAGGGGTGTCAGAACTTAATTAACATACAGACTACAGCTGTTACAACAGTAGCAAACTGAAAATGTATAAAAGGTTTGAACTTAGGATGTTCGGGGATCATTCCGACTCCGTTGAACCCAAGGTACGACATGTACTTTGTCACTGCTATGCTGCAATAAACATCTTCATCAAGATCTTCAACGTCCTCATCACTTTTTCTTACAATATACATATATATATATACATATATATATATATATATATATATATATATATATATATATATATTACATATATATTAAAACTGTATTATATATAAGTCCATCATCAATTATATCAACAATAAGCTGATGTTCTTTACGTTACAACAACTTATGGAAAAATATTATTCTCTAACAACCACATCTAGAGTTAATATGTTGAAATATTATGGACATTCACCGTAATCGTTCCCTTTCCTGCAGGTTTCTTGTTCTTCAGCACCAAAGGTCTCGTCAGCTTGCTACTGGAAACAATCTGTGTGGAAATAAAAAAAAAAAAACACACACACATCAGCCAATGTCACGCAGGAAAAATGACTTCAAAACATAGATGCTTTGGATCTTTGGTTGTCTTACCTGACCCAACGAGCACTCGAACTCGCCCAGGAAGTCGTCATCGCTCAAATCGACTGTTTTATTGTCAATATCATAAAGGCCGAATCTGAGTTTCTGAACAACCTCAAAGTAGTAATCGACGACAAACTTCTTGGCAAATTTTGGGCTTAAGCAGTTCTTAACCCTCTCAGTGCGATCAACCTACGAAACAAAACACTTTCATGTTCCTAAACGTGCATTTTCACATAGATATTTGAACTCTTTGCACAACAAACAACAAGTGAACTGACCTCAAACCACTGGTTTCCTGATGTGTTCATAAGCAGGACACACAGCGGGTCGGATTTGGACCCCACATCCATGTCCAGCAGGTTTTCACAGGAGACTGTCAGCTCCACCTTGGTCACACACGGTGCTGCCATTGGACTGATCTGTTTACATGGAAACATTACATGGAAACTTGGTGAATGTGCCACGAGAACTGAAAGCATTTGAGATAACAGCATTTTCTATGCCACAAACCGCTAAATAGATAGTCTACCATAGGAACAATCCAGTGGTTTCTGTATTTCCCTTCGTGCTTGATAACATTGCATGCTGTGGCCTTTGTAACCACTATTTAAATAGGCCAAAGTGTACTTATACAGATGGATATATATATAATTGACTTAATTTCTTAGGGCTAGTTGTTAGCACCTAGACATGTACGGGTTTAAAATACTGTGACAGAGTACGCTTTCGTTTCCCACGCTACTTATTTGTTTAATAAGCCTAACTTGTCAGAACACATTCTGACTGAATCCGACCGGTTCTGTAACTAAAGAATGACAATGTGTGTTTCGTTTAGAATCAATAATGGATTTATTTAGTGTTGCTGATGTTGTTTCATTTTAAATAGCTGTTTATTATGAACTAATAATGGTGACCAGTATTCCCTCTGCACAAATAAATTCATAGCAGACTCTGATTTAGGTCATAACATCTCATTTGCACTCTTTACTGTAATTATAATATAAAACAATGTAATGTTTTTTTGGCTTGTTTGTTTTCTCAAAGCGCATTTCATTTAAATTACAACTGGAAACAACACTATTTTGCAAATCTTAAGTCAACTTGCAACTAGTTGCAACATAACTGTTCACACAGATTACTTAAGTCTCTCTAAGGCAATTTGTTTATTTACATTAGTGTGTATATATATATATATATATATATATATATATATATATATGTTGTGTATAAGAGTATATTGGGTAGGAAACATATGAATATATTCAACCAATTAGGGTTTAAACTGTAAGACTCTGTAAGATTTATTTATTTAGAGTTATTTTATTTAGACACTATGCAGTATGGTATCTCCACATTATATATTTTTATACAATACAATTTTACCTATATTTCTTGCTGCAACATTGCAGCTCCACATCACCTGGAATGAAGTCAAACTAATAAATGTAATTTTAATCGTAACGCTTTACAATAAAATCTTATTAGTTAGCATTAGTTAATGCATTAACTAAAATGAGCAATACATTTGATACAGTACTTATTAATCTCATTCATGTTTGTTCATGTTATCTCAGGTTGTTTAAATAATTTTAGCAGATACAACTTTTGATTTGAATAATGTATTAGTAAATGCTGAAATTAACATTAACTGAGTTTTCTTCAGAAGTATTTTTCATTTAGTAACTAATGTGAACAAACGGAACTTTACTGTAAAGTGTTATCATTATAATATATAAGCTTATTTAAACGGCCAACCATTTACACTTTGTACTATGCATATAATCACAATAAAATAACATTTTAGTGTATAATCTTACTTTAAAAGTGAATTATATAGTAGTGTGATTGATAGGTGTTGTTTTCATGCAGAAGGGTGTGTGTGCTTGAGCAGAATGAGCTGTAGGCTACAGTAATATAAACAAAAAAATTGAGGTGTGTGAGGAGTCACTGTGCGATTCTGTGTGGGAGGAACAATGGAGGCTCTTGAATGGAAAACCTGACTTAATATCAGTACTGTCATCACATGTCAGATCTCACCAATGATCATAGATTTCTAAGACATTTAATAGGTGGTTATTAAGTGAAATGGGATTTATTGAAGTTATTTACCCATACTGAAAGTAGGGTAGTATCAAATGGTAATATAACACAGTCTTTTCCTATATATTAAGCACTAAATGATTAGCATATTTGTGTACTATGGTATGTATATAAACTCCAAGGTACTTCCCAGAATAGCTGGTACATATCCAAAAGAAACATGGTATTACCCTGGTAATTTCTGTTGTAGTAACAAACAGCGAAAATATACATAAAACAGTATAATAAATTGTTATTATTAGCATTGAGCTATGCAGAAACATATTCACTTAAAAATAAAATAAGAAAATATGTATATTCAAACAAAAATAGGAAAAGGTTCTGCTTCACTTATGTATCAACATTATCTTCAATAATAAATCTACCCTACATGCTATAAAATCCTTTTTTCTTTTGCATTTATGAAACATATGGAATACGTCTTTATTTACCGTGACATCATCATCTGTTATGACGTTATGCTTTACTCATATAGTTCTGGAAATAATTGAGTCAACTACAGCAACACTGGTAAGCATCTCGATTTTATGCCATTAAAAAAGTGTGAATATCTTACCTTGAGTTGTTAGTAGTTGGTGTCTGACTGCGTAACAGTGTTACTAGTTTCGGTTCAGTCTGGTTTATTTTTCCTGGTGTTTCAGTCTACTCGATGTTGTGAAGCTTTCTGTTATAAATGTTGTTAGAAATAACACCCGAGTCCCCAGAATCTAATGTAAAGCGTCTGTTTTGATCCGTTCTTGAGGGAGCAAAGACGTTGCTTTGTCTCTCTGACGGTATACTGCGCATGCGCAGTCGATTAGAAACTACTCTGACAGCCGCAGCTAGTGGGAGTGTCTCTATACACAAATACAAAGATTGTTTGTTTTTGCTGTTAAATTTTATCTCTTGCACATTTCGAAATTATTTGTTTGTTTTTGCCTGTTAAATTGTATCTTGCACATTTCGAAATTTGTTAAAATCCATTACTTAAATGCACATAAATCTAAACTATTTTTAAATGTTTTATGTTTTAATAGCCGGACTTTTGCTTTGTTGATTGTGCCTATTGAGTAGACTAATCGTAAGAAATCAAAATACAAAATTTCATGTGCTAAAATGCTAAAGCGATTACTCAATATGTGCATCTCAAAAAATTAGAATATCGTGAAAAAGTTCTTCTTTTTTTTTGTAGCTTATTTCAAAAAGTGAAACATATTAAATGCAAAGTTGACTGGAAGGAAGAAATTAGGTAGGAAAAGGTGCACAAGCAACAGGGATGACTGCAAGCTTGAGAATACTGTCAAGCAAAGCCGATTCAAACACTTGTGAGAGCTTCACAAGGAGTGGACTGAAGCTAGAGTCAGTGCATCAAGAGTCATCACGCTCAGACGTCTTCAGGAAAAGGGCTACCAAGCCACTTCTGAACCAGAGACAACGTCAGA